>BLKM01000417.1:0-297129 GCA_013340265.1 Coptotermes formosanus | reverse complement strand
CCCCCCCCCCACGGGGTTCATAATGTCGAACAGCTGTCAGAGGCTCGACAGGGACAGCCACAGCTACACAAACAACATCAAATGCGCAACAGACAATATCGACAAGATGTCGCTAACGCCGGCCTACGCCGTTAAAGCCCAGCGGTATTTTAAACCACTGGGGTTGAAAACACAGAATTTTCGCGTTCTGCCCATACAGTGTATTTATGTGTTTTGTGTGGATCTCAGAACAAACAGCGATTATTTCCCTATAGAGCATTAACTGACTGGTTTTTATAACCGAGACGGAGTGTGTTTACTGCGCGGTACGGACTTTATATACCACCAGGTTTAACATTCACAAATTCTACGTTCTGCCCACACAGTGTATTTATGTGTTTTGTGTGGATCTCAGAACAAGCAGCGATTATTTCCCTGTACAGCATTAACTGACTGGTTTTTATAACCGAGACGGAGTGTGTTTACTGCGCGGTACGGACTTTATATACCACCAGGTTTAACATTCACAAATTCTACGTTCTGCCCACACAGTGTATTTATGTGTTTTGTGTGGATCTCAGAACAAACAGCGGTTATTTCCCTATACAGCATTAACTGACTGGTTTTTATAACCGAGACGGAGTGTGTTTACTGCGCGGTACGGACTTTACATACCGCCAGGTTTAACATTCACAAATTCTACGTTCTGCCCACACAGTGTATTTATGTGTTTTGTGTGGATCTCAGAACAAACAGCGATTATTTCCCTATACAGCATTAGCTGGCTGGTTTTTATAACCGAGACGGAGTGTGTTTACTGCGCGGTACGGACTTTATATACCGCCAGGTTTAACATTCACAAATTCTACGTTCTGCCCACACAGTGTATTTATGTGTTTTGTGTGGATCTCAGAACAAACAGCTATTATTTCCCTATACAGCATTAATTGATTGGTTTTTATAACCGAGACGGAGCGTGTTTACTGCGCGGTACGAACTGGATCTTTATATATAATTGAGGCTATTCTTAGCCTTTAAGGGTTTATAAATGGCTTATGAATGTGGTTGCAAGGTCAAGTTGTTGGCGTTCTTAACGGTTTAAAAGCCCAGAGGTTACTATACGCACCACCAGGTTTAACATTCACAAATTCTACGTTCTGCCCACACAGTGTATTTATGTGTTTTGTGTGGATCTCAGAACAAACAGCGATTATCTCCCTATACAGCATTAATTGATTGGTTTTTATAACTGAGACGGAATGTGTTTACCGCGCGGTACGGGCTGGGTCTTTAAATATAATTCAGGTTAGCCTTAATCTTCAAAAGGAAGGCCCGTTGTAATCAAGTGCGATATAATCAATAAACATCACCACCATATAAATAAAACTATTAACAATACACTTAGGTAAAGGTAAAGGTAAAGCAGTCCCATTACAGGCCCGTAGAGGCCCTTAGGGTTCCAGGAGGTTGAGGCTGCCAGATTTCTAGACAATCGGCACATGAAGGTGGTAAGGTTGTCAGCACTACGCACCGGCCGCGTTTACCCCCCAGGAAATATTCCTGGTACTCATTTCTGTTAGAGGCTGAGTCGACCCCAGGGCCATAGTGCGGCCAGAAAGATTATGTCAATGAAAAATTCCACTGACACCATAGGGAATCGAATCCGCGACCTTCCAGGTTAGAGTGCAGTGCCTCAACCAACTGCGCCACTCCCTTCCCCTTTCCGCCAATGAATTTTTTAAAACATCAAAACTGAAAGGAACAAAAAAGCAAGGAAATACCTCCTGCATTAATACGAGTACCAAAAGTACAGTTTTTTTTTACGAAAATTCTGTTTTTCTATCCTGAATACAAAGCATTTAGCAAACCTCAACAAAATCGGCCTTGTAAACAGAATTTGATTTCCCGCCTCCCCCCCCTTCCCCCCGGAAAGAATCCAGGCCCTAGCCCATGACAGAAACCACACAGCCTAAACGAGTGGCCTTAACCAAACATCTAGCGAGGGGCAACAACAGACCTCCAGCGCCTTGGGTCAGGCTACAATCTACAGAATCCGACACTTCAATTCAGGAAAGAAACAAGCCATTAACTGCACATGTATAGCAGTACAAATCGAAACTGAGAACTGACTGAAGACCTCAAATATTTTAAGTGTCACGTCCCGTTGTGATACACAAGTCAAAAATAGAGGCAGGGCAGTAATCAGAACCATATTTAGTGGTATGGTACGGCAACATGTTGCAGCTTTTATCAAAAGCCATGGCCAGACACATATAAAACACCTGCAAAAAGAATACCTACACACAACAGCGTCTCTTACCAACGTGATTGACATCGAAATCACGTGGGGGGGGGGGGGGGGGAATTTATCATATTGAATATGGCCCCCTTCCAAATATTTTTTCTATCTAAGAATAGTTTAGTCAGTCAAGAATGTGTGCATTCGGGATAAAGCTGGGAAGAGGTGTAAGTATATTAGGGGCCGATTCAAATAAATCTTCCCCATCTTTCTAATTTGACTGCTTCGCAAATTAAAGTTCCTAATACCCATGGCCAAATTTTGCACCCCCGCCCCCCAATGTTATTGGTCAAGTTACCTCTATGTCTGTAAGCCACATCACGATATTTGTAAGCTACAGCGTGATATCTGTAAGCTACAGCGTGATATCTGTAAGCTACAGCGTGATATCTGTAAGCTACAGCGTGATATCTGTAAGCTACAGCGTGATATCTGTGAGCTACAGCGTGATATCTGTAAGCTACAGCGTGATATCTGTAAGCTACAGCGTGATATTCTGATCCAGAAGTCTCCAAACTCTTTTGTCGGCCTGTCACACTTGTATTTACTTTATTAATCCACAGCCACACCACTCAAAAGTTAACTGCTTTAACCTTCGGTTGTCACCAAATTATTTACAGTTTCAAGCAGATTACATAGTTACCTATATAGGTATCTGACATATAAATTAACAGCCATGGAAATGACATTCTGTTGCACTGGAAATACTCATTAAGTCTTGTACACGCGCAGCCAGCAATATCTCGTGGTTGTACTTAAACTAGGACAGTGCTGTCAGTACACCAAACCACACCAGTAACACAACGTAAAAGTCAGCACAAACAGCGGACTAGCAAGTTTTTAAACTTCTCGAACTGTGAAAGTATTTACACCTGATCATAGGGAGTGACATTGATGCGCAGCTGATAAAATTGCAGTTGAAGTTGGCGGTTCAAACTTTGTGCTAGTTGTGCTAGTTACCAAAAACAGTCACTTTACATGTCCATCTCACAATGATGGTCTGTAATTAATTAGACTTTCTAACTTTCATTTCCAAAAATATCCCCCCCTCTCCCCCAGATTTAAGTTGTATAATACGCTGAAACACATCCACAAGCAAAGCTTATAATTTGCAGACAAAGTTCCTGCTTTGAATTTTTCTTTCAGTGCATCATTACAGTGCATATGAACTGCAGCCAAATTTCTAGTGGCACTTCCTCGAGATTAAGGTCAAATGGGTTTTTGGAACGATGTTATTTCCCTGCTACACACATCATGGTCAGACGGACGGTCATGACATTTTAAACCACCAATTACATTCAGAATAAAACCCGCTGAAAATGTCGATTCCGAATACAATGACATCCACTAACTGTGCCTTCAGAAACTCAGACGTTCCATTTCAAATCTCAAACACTGTCCCAACCCGTACGACGATGTTTCTTGATTTTGACATGAAAACCTCTACCTGTCCTGAATTAATTAATTAAGTACCATACCATAAACAGGCGTGGGTCACTGTAGGCATTGCTCCACTTATTCTTAACCTCGGTCCTAGATGGATGAGTGGCTAGATATGTCTCGGCGGCTTTGCCCCTGATATCAATCCGACACAAGGCTAGGTGATATGGGGGATTGAACCCCGATCCTCCTTACTATACTGACCAACAATGGCACTGCTAACAAACACAGTACTTTACAACTACACATGCAGAAGTCAAAAAAAAATTTTTTTTTTCCTCTTACAAATGTCTAAAATGTTTATAAAATCCGGTGGTTTATACAGTGACCTGCTCTAACACAAAAAAATGTAGCACACTGTAGTAGATGGTAGATGCGTTTGGATATTATGCTAGGTCACAGTGTCACAGCGCTTGTGAATGGAAGGTGGGTGTTTGAGCACTTACGAGTCTGCCCGATCTACCTGCCGACTAACCATCGACACTGGGCGTGGCTCACATATGCTGAGTACCAAGCCTTCAGAAGACTCTGTTTGCTAACAAATCACCGTAATACACCAAGATACCACTTAACTCTATCCCTATCGCAACGCATCCATGTCACAGTCTCCCCAAACTTACCCTCACCAATCCATCACATCATATTTATGGCTGTAACACACAATTTACATACCTGGACCAGTCGATATTCTGTGTAATGTAGTTATGTGATTTGTTTAGTAAGTGAAACCGGTAACCGGCTTCTAGCCACGAGGGTCCGCGGGTCTATTCTGGCCGGGTCCACGAATGGTTGATGATGTTGCTGCCACTGCTCTGAGGCGTTATTGATTACGTAGCAGCGTCGGCGTCGGTAGCATCACAACTATCTCACTCCAGCAGGCCACCCCCCCATACATGTCACTACATTGCTCTCACGCAGGCCGTAGCATTAGATGGGAAAAAGAACAACGCCACAACAAACTCAACCGCCGCTAAGCTACCGTCCTCATCCCACAGCTGCACTCGGTGGACTGACTGCTAAACGCTGTCGACTGCCTGGCTGCCACAAGTCAGTGGCTGCCTGCCCGGTCAGCGTTGCCATATCGACGGCAACTCATCTCATTCTTGCACTTCTTTTTTACTTATACTGTTCCCGCTTCTCACTACTTTTTTAACCCCCCACCCCACCACAGGACCAACAAAAATATCGTTAGATTGTACACACCAACTGACGTTGCCTGCTTAGCTATGTGGCTTCGGTGTGGCGAAGTTGTGACGATTGGACAGCGAAGATAATTCCAACGCAAGCCATCGTTTCAGTTAACTGGGCTGCAGGTCAAAACAACCAGGCTCCCAGAAACCGTTAGAAATTCCGTTCCAGATGTCTAGGATGACAGACACCTGTATTCGGATCAGTTCGCTACAACTGAAGGTGAAAGTATATTGGCCCCTGTGCTGAATTAACCTTTTAAAGCCTAGCGGTAACTTTACGTACGACCAGGTTTAACATTAAAAAATTCTACGTCGTGCCCACATTGCGTTTATGTGTTTTGTACGGATCTCGGAACAAACAGCAACTTTTGCCTTATAAAACATTAAGTGTTTGGTTTTTATAACCGAAGTGGAGAGTGTTTACAGCGCGGTACGCACTGAGTCCTCATATAAAACAGATACGTTTCGTCTTTAAAGGAATGCAGATGGGGGAGTGAAGGTGTATCTCCATTTATGCTTCGCCTTAGCACTAGATGGAAGCAAATGCTTTGGCCTGTTTGACCGTAGGGAAAGAACGGCGCCCCCCCCCCGGTATCCAATAAACAGAAGGCTACGTTGGCCCCACATCGGGTCTGGACGCTTTGAGGAACATGTCTTGCCTCTGCCGGGAATCAAACAATTATTGCTCGGTCGTCCAGTCCTTAGCCTAACTAACTAAATAACTCCACGGAACAAGAGTCCTTCTTGAGAAGCTAACAGTTCCTCAGCTAGCTAAGAAACTCCACGTATTTTATGGAACGCGCGAAGGTTCATTACCGCATTCACAAGCGCCCGCCACTTGCCCCTATCCAGAGCCAGATCAATTCAGTCCACGCCTCCCCATCCTACTTCTTGAACATCAATTTTAATATTATCCTCCCATCTAAGCCTACGTGCTCCAAGTGGACGTTTTCCATCATGTCTCCCCACCAACACCCTGCATGCACTCTTCCTCCCCTGCCTGTGTGCCACATGCCGCGGGCATCTTATTCTGCTCGATTTTATTACCCAAAAAATATTTTGTGAGGAGTACAGGTCATGAAGTTTTTGATTATACAGTCTCTTCCACTCCCTTGTTGCCTCGTCCCTCTCCCGCCCAAATATCTCCCTCAGCACCCTGTTCTCGAACACCCTGAGCCTATGTTCCTCCCTCAATGTGACAGACCAAGTTTTACACCGATACAAAACAACAGGCAAAATTACAGTTCTGCATATTTCAATCTTACGTTTTTGAATTGAAAACTTGGAAGAAAAGAGATATGCGCCACATGATAGCAAGCATTCCATGCCTTCAGTCTGCTCTTAATTTCTCCATGCATTCAATTTGGATCTGCTAGGACTGTTCCCAAATATTTGAAATGTTCCACCCTTTTAACCCTTTAAAGACGAAGCTTATCTGTTTTATATAAGGACTCAGTGCATACCGCGCTGTAAACACTCTCCACTTCGGTTATAAAAACCAGTCTCTTAATGTTTTATAAGGCAAAAGTTGCTGTTCGTTCTGAGATCCGTACAAAACACATAAACGCAATGTAGGCACCACGTAGAATTTTTTAATCTTAAACCTGGTCGTATGTAAAGTTACCGCTAGGCTTTAAAAGGTTAAAGGAAGTGAATACCAACCACGTGATAACACCCGTCGCAGACAAAGACAATCTAGGTGATAGATCTTGGGGAATCAAGGCTTCCAGACATATACAGCCTATTCCTGATAAACTTCAATACACTACGCTCCCATCTACACATAGCTCTACCAGTTGGTCTCTTCCTATAAAGCTTTCCAGCCACTTAGCACAGTGACTATGCCGCGGGATGGACAATGACATACTCGGGGGTTCGATTGACCCCAGGGGCAACGTATTTTTCTTTTCTCCAAGATAGCCTCTGGGACGTAACACGCTTCCTGTCCTGCGGACATCGGGTATCTTCCACTGCTATCTTTCCTCCAAGCCGCTCACGGTAAACATCTCCTTATAAGTGGCGCAACTTTGAACATCCCTGCAGTGCCACACGTGCACACGGTAAGCCGTTTCAGAGAAGGGAGCGGCTAATTTTTCGTTTCGTAGACCTTCCCTCTTCTACCTACTTACAGCACGTGTCGAGGTTGTTTATTTTCACTTGATCACACTGACACACACCACAGTCGGTAGGACTCCTCTAGACGAGAGATCGGTCCGTCGCAGAGACCTCTACCTGACAACACAAACACTCACAAGAGACAAACATCCATGCCCCCGGTGGGATTCGAACCCACGATCCCAGCAAGCGCTCGGCCGCAGACCTACGCCTTAGACCGCGCGGCCACTGGGATCTGCGCGGCTAATTGAAGACGGTTTAACATTTTCAAGCCTAGCGGTAACTTTACGTACCATCGGGAGAAACATTCAAAAATTCTGGGTAGTGCTCTCGCGGCATTTATATGTTTTGTACGGATCTCAGAACAAACAGCAACTGTTGCCTTATAAAACATTAACAGACTGGTTTTGTATAACCGAGGTGGAGAGTGTTTACAGCGCGGTACGCACTGAGTCCTTATATAAAACAGATACGCTTCGTCTTTAACATTTTAAAGCCTAGCGGTAACTTTACATACGACCAGGTTTAACATTAAAAAATTCTACGTGGTGCCCACATTGCGTTTATGTGTTTTGTACGGATCTCAGAACAAACAGCAACTTTTGCCTTATAAAACATTAACAGACTGGTATTGTATAACCGAGGTGCAGAGTGTTTACAGCGCGGTAAGCACTGAGTCCTTATATAAAACAGATACGATTCGTCTTTAAAGGGTTAATTTATTGGACTCGACTCATTGCGTCACCAGTCAGCTGTTTATGGGAACAATGCTAATCGGGGGATGGACTGAATGCTAGGGCTTCAGCCGTCATGATGGAAAAAACAGAGGTGGATAAACGGATTTGGATTATATCATTCACTTGCGAAGTACAATGTATCGAATTATTTAACGGTGGACAGATCCCTGGGCTTAAAAGATTAAGTGCCATGCCACGAAGACATCTGGAGTGTTGGAGGTATACGTCCATGCATTCTAAACCGCAGCACTAGTTGTAGATGAGTGACCAGCTACACACTCTGGCCGCTTTAATTCCAAGACCCATTAAGTAGGGGGATCGGTGGGCTTCAATTCCAGTCTCGACGTTTCGGAGTACACAAAAATTACCTATCACTACCCTACTTGGAACCCCGGATAGTCCAGGACATAACCTTGTCACTATATTGACTGAGCTATCCATGCTAGCGATTCGCAGTCCTACGGTACCTAAATCACGCGAAACTGACCAATCAGGTACAATCCATCGAGTTAACTTGCTGTGTGCTTTGCACGGCATCTCCATAAGTCCAACTCTTCACTTTATGCCGTACGTACGTCACACCTCTTCACGCCACACCCTGGTGTGGGCAATACACCAAAGACGGTAGTGTACAACACACTGCAGATTCGGCACTAGCTAATATCGCGCCCTGTACAACACACTGCAGACCCGGCACTAGCTAATATCGCGCCCTGTACAACACACTGCAGACTCGGCACTAGCTAATATCGCGCCCTGTACAACATACTGCAGACTCGGCACTAGCTAATATCGCGCCCTTTACAACACACTGCAGACTCGGCACTAGCTAATATCGCGCCCTTTACAACACACTGCAGACCCGGCACTAGCTAATATCGCGCCCTACGTCTAAGTCCCTCCTACTTCGGACTTGGGATCTACGGCCCCGCTTGAAAGAAAATTCTTTAACATCATAAGGGAAATATGATTTCGGGAATATCCGGTGAAAAAATATTCATCGGACATTCACAGCCTGTTTGATAAAACTGCTGTACTGCTAACCCTGATTTTTGTGTTCCCCGTGTGGGAAAAAGCCTCGAACGTGGTGAGATGCACAAAGGTGCGTTTTGAAGTTTTGAAAAAAAGGCAAAGCTTTCCAAATCCCTAAAAATTCACCATTCAAAATCACTTTCTCATCTCATTCAAAGTCGTGCGATTTTGCAGTATCAAAGTTTCGACCCTTCTATACTAAAGACGGAGGCAGCGGGTTACTCCGAAACGTCGCTAACCATTTGCACGTTGACAGGTCCGAAACAAAGTAATCTTGAGATTTATCGTCGTGAGAACTTCAAAACTCATGGAACAGCCTCGTTAACTTACCTCGCCCAAATCGCTGATCGCGTCGCAGACATCTAGCATAGTATCGCTATCCCGCTGTGCCGTGAGTCGGGGTCCTCGCGTTTTAATGTTGACGTATTGCAGTAATATGTTTTTATTGGCTATAGAATGTGCTGGAAATTTCTATTTTAGTGTATCTCAGTTAATGCTAAGTTTCTACTCACCACAGGCCTATTTGTAAAAGGCGCTGTAAATGGTTTCGGCTCGTAGACACGCGTCACATCCAACAAACACGTTGTTCGATGCACGTAAAGTTCTGCTGGTGTAACTGAGAACACTATGCTTTATTCCGAATGCTTTCTTTCGGATCGCCTTGAGTACAAGAAGTGTCACTCTACGCTACATTCTTCAACGTGCTGCACAGGTAAAAATAGCGCACGTCCAGATCCTGTGAACGAGGAGGCCACAATCCCCTGCTTATTACTAACTAACTAACTAACTAACTAACTAACTAACTAACTAACTAACTAACTAACTAACTAACTAACTAACTAACTAACTCCATGGAGCAGAGGCCTTCTTGAGAAGCTAACAGTTTCTCAGCTAGTCAAGAAATTCCCTGCATTTTATGGAACCCCCAGGTTCATTACCGCATTCACAAGATCCCGCCACCTGTCCCTATCCTGAGCCAACTCAATCCAGTTCATGGCCCATCCCACTTCTTGAAGATCCATTTTAATATTATCCTCAATCTACGCCTGGGTCTCCCAAGTGGTCGTCTTCCCTCAGGTCTCCACACCAAAATCCTGTATGCAACGCTCTTTTCCCCCATACATGCTACATGTCCCGCCCATCTCATTCTTCTTGATTTGGTTACCCGAATAATATTTGGTGATGAGTACAGGTCATTAAGTTCCTCGTTATGTAGTCTTCTCCACTCCCCTGTCGCCTCGTCCCTCTTAGGCCCAAATATCCTCCTCAGCACCCTATTCTCGAACACCCTCAGTCTTTGTTCTTCCCTCAGTGTGGGAGACCTGTTTATTACTACGTAAACAAAAACACTCTCTTAACATCGCATATAACTATTTGCGGTTTTCAGAAAATGGCGTCAGAATTTAACATATCAATGTGAATTTATGGTCTCAGAAAAAAAATTGCCTCTATAGCCTCAGTCGCACTCAGAGCACACCAGACACCAAACTTAACGTCACGTAATCGTTCTTCGTGGATTACCACAGTATTTTCTGCAGATCAATACCTGTTATTCCGTCGATTCACAGACCCACTGAGATGAAATAAAAGTTCCTCGCTAAGCAGAACGAGTGTGGGGTTTATCCCATCACGTGACTAATTACGATTGTTAGCACAAGTGGTACTGGATTCCTGGAGAGGCAAAGAATCTCTCTGTGATAAGATTGCAGATATTATCGTCTGATATCCTTGTCAAATGATGCTGCACGCAAGACCACACACAGATATAAATCCTGACTTAGTCTGTATGGGATATCAGGCGTGTGGGAAAGTTTATCTCAGTGCATTTCGACTTTTCTGTGTCAGTTATCATTCCACCATTGCGCCACTCTAATATGTCATAAGGGGGTGATTCGCACAATTGGCACAATTGTGACTGCAATACAAAGGTCCTCAGACTTACCGTACTTCGCTGCTAGAAACACAAGTTTAACTTTCTATGTTACATAGCGTTATATGGGATAACAACACAACTTTGGAATGGTGCCTGTGTATGGAACCGAAAAGAACTGCATTGTATTCAAACCCACATACATCTTGTTGTTTATTTTACTAATGCGGAGCTCAAGGGGGTGCGAGAGACGCCCCCACACAGAGACGCCGAAAACCCTGGGTACCTATGCAGCAGTATTATCGAGCTGCGAATATCCGATGAAAGGTTATTTACGCCTGCGCCGTCACAAATTAATATTTTCGTACTGATGTTAGCAACTTTTCTTCCAGGCAAGAATGACGTTTGTGTGTCTGAACAAGGAAGGTGCACACCGAAGGGGAAAGGGAGAGAGGGCTGGAAGGTTGCAAATCCCCCCAGATCGAAATTAAAAAGAAAAAATCAGGTTTTGTAGACACGATATCAAACATTTTACATGATTTGCCCTCCAACCAAAATCAGGCACTGAAATCGGCTGATTAAAATTACATTGGAATTTTGAAAAATAAAATTAAAAACTTTATGACGTCTTAGCTGAAATAAAAAAAAAGAGAAGCTCACACACAGCTTATCCCCATCTAAAGCCGAGTTTAACCCTTTAAAGACGAAGCGTATCTGTTTTATATAAGGACTCAGCGCGTACCGCGCTGTAAACACTCTCCACTTCGGTTATAAAAACCAGTCTGTTAATGTTTTATAAGGCAAAAGTTGCTGTTTGTTCTGAGATCCGTACAAAACACATAAACGCAATGTGGGCACCGCGTAGGACTTTTTAATGTTAAACCTGGTGGTATGTAAAGTTACCGCTAGGCTTTAAAAGGTTAAGAATGCGTTGTCTGCAATACTTCTGCTCCTGTACACACCTTTACGTCACACCAGCCAGATATTCACAGAGATATCTTGATATTTATTAGCATAGAACCCGCTGGAATATCAAGGGAAAAGTGTAGTGGTCATAGGTGTAACTTGGCTAATAGCAATGGGAAAACAAGATCGACAATGGCTATCCCCCCCCCCCCCAATAAGGCAACAGCCCCAAGTGGGCCAGGTCGTCCCAATTATCGAGGCTTCACGATCACACTTAGAAAACGACACTCGGTAGGACTCCTCTGGACGAGAGATAAGCCCGACGCAGAGACCTCTACCTGACAACACAAACATTGTACAAGACAAATATCCATGCCCCCGGTGGGATTCGAACCTATGATCCCAGCAAGCGCTCGGCCGCAGACAGACGCCTTAGACCGCGCGGCCACTGGGATCGGCGTCCATGGGCATCAGCGACTTTAATTTACATAGAAGTCAAGGCAGAAAGCGGGGGAAAGGTCGGTCTGAACCGGTCTTCAATACACACACACACCCCTTCCCGCCCCCTCACTTTTATCCCATTTTTTTTTCCACTTCTTCAACTCAGTAGCCAAAAAATAACTATTCTTAGGTGGAAAAAATATTGGGGACTTTTTCCGCCCCCCGACGGGGCCTGCGTGCCTCGAAGTTACGCTTATATTTGTGACTTTCTGCACCATTACTGAATGCGCGCCATAAAATCTATTGAGAAAATTATTTCTGTGCACGTGCAACAATTCGTTGTGCATACAAACAAAGTAAATGTATTTAAAAATATACAGATCGTCAGTATCTTTAAACCCTCACTAAAGGTAGCTATCTTTATGCTAAGATTGCTAATAAAATTTGAAATAGTATCAATATGCACTGAACCGTGCTGCACTCTGGAGACGCGCTATGAAAGCTTGCTGGCGAAACCTATGCTGCTGTACCGAGTGAAGCATACCTTCACATACCGTTTATTGATAACCAGTTCTGCTCCTATTAGTAACTACTTCCAATATGCGACAGAATAGCAATCATAACTAACTAACTAACTAACTAACTAACTAACTAACTAACTAACTCCATGGAACAAAGGCTTTCTTGAGAAGCTAACAGCTTCTCAGCTAGTCAAGAAATTGCCCGCATTTTATGGAACCCGGAGGTTCATTACCGCATTCACAAGAGCCCGCCACTGTCCCTATCCTGAGCCAGCTCAGTCCAGTCCATGCCCCACCCCACTTCTTGAAGATCCAATTTAATATTATCCTCACATCTATGCCTGGGTCTCCCAAGTGGTCGTCTTCCCTCAGATCTCCCCACCAAAATCCTGTATGCACCTCTCTTTTCTCCCTACGTGCTACATGCCCCACCCACCTCATTCTTCTCGATTTGATTACCCGAATATATCTGGTGATGAGTACAGGTCACTAAGTTCCTCTTTATGTAGTCTTCTCCACTCCACTGTCGCCTCGTCCCTCTTAGGCCCAAATATCCTCCTCAGCACCCTATTCTCGAACACCCCCAGTCTTTGTTCCTCCCTCAGTGTGAGAGACCAAGTTTCGCACCCACACGAAGAGCAATCATTAGCCCTTTATATAGCTTACAAAGATAACTGGCATGTGACAATGCATACCAGTCTTATTGTACGAAAAGTTAAAGGAAACACTTAGGTGTAAATCAGAGTATAATATTAAAACGAAAATTAAAGAAACAGGATGTGAGGGTGTGGAGATATTCATCTGGCTTAAGATGGTCCAGTGGCGAGCTTTTGTGAACATGGTAATGAACCTCCTGTCTTCATAAAAAGCGGACATATTTTTGCCTAGATAAGGCACTCGTAGCTTCTCAAGGAGAACTCTGTTTCATAAGATAACTAACATAACACGTGGAATTCTGGTGACCAACTGGTATTCGCATAGGCGTTTTTTACGCCATCTAGGGTGCGCTGTTTCTTCTATGTCTCGTATTGGTGTCGATAGGTTTCGCCAGTATTAACACGCGTGAAAATGACAGGTGCGCACCCAAGGAGGGGCTGCCCGGCTGCAAACCTCTTCCCCCCCCCCCCGGCCAAATTGAAATAAAAAAACGCAAGATTTCGTAGACATCATGATACCAGTCGCTTTACGTGATCTACACTTCTGCAGAAATCAGCCACTGAAATCGGCTGATGAACAGTATATAGAAATTTTGAAAAATAAATAAAAGACTTAGCGATATATAGACACTTTTTTCTTTCCTAATTAGTGTTCATTATCTCTAAGCTAATTAGGAGTCGGTTCCGAGATTTTGAAGTGGGATTATAATATGTAATAGTTTTATTTACGACATTATTTAAAAACATATTTTCTTAAAATCGTATGTAATTTATATACATCCTCAGAGTCAACTTCCCCTCCCTCCGATGAAAAATTCTGAGTGCTCGACATCAAATTTTAACAAGCCATACGCCATGTACAAGGAACTTTGTTTAGTGTAATATTCTTAGAAATGTACAAAACTCTATTGGAATGTTAAGCACGCCAGCAGACGCTGCCATTTCAGATGTTTCAGTTTTGCTTTTCCACACAAAACTCTACCTACGCCATGAACCCAGTGTTTCACAAGGCCAAACGCAAACCTTATTAGGCCGATTCGTCAGGTTTCTTTGCATACTGACAGCGCCTGCACGAGATAAGGCTCGTTTCCGAGAACCTCGTTGTTTATGCGTGCGTGCTGAAGCTCGCGTCTGTTATTAACAGCTGAAGGGGCGGGAGCGGGGGGATGAGACACCCCTTCAGTATGCAGTGCCGAATGGGACTACCGTGTATTTAAACAAATCACGTAAAGGCCCGTCCACACCTACGTACTTTGTACGCGGACACGCGTCCGCGTACAAAGTCTGGGAATGTCCGCGTACTGTACGCAGACAAATTATTTGTACGTGGACAGTGTCTGTTGTCTCCCGGGTAGGATGGAAAAGAACACACAAAGTCTGCAGGTCTGGACGTGTTCGCGTACAGCCCGCGCACACCTGCTTCCTTCAGTGTGTCAGTTTACTTGCAGAATCTGAGCTGCTAACATGTGGCTGACCGAAAGCGCTCTTACTTCTACTGAGGATTTACAGTCCAGTGCCTGCATATGGGATGTGCCGACTATAAAAACCATAATAAAAAGGTGATGAGATTAATTTTCTTGCAAAAAAGATCAGCAATATCGAATTTGAGAAAAAAAGCGCCAATATCAAAGGTCAGTTACGGAGGGAGCATAAAAAAGTTGTAGCATCCAAGAAGATTGGGTCTTCCCCGAAGAAACCAATTTGGTTTGCCTACGAGGCTCTGCTGTGTTTGTTGCAAACTCAACGAGTCAAGAGGACGTCGCAGTTCGCTCAGTGAAGAGGCAAACGACGAAAGCACATTCAGTAATTCAGTAAGTGTTTGAAATCTGCGTGATTTCAGGCTTCCGCCGCGATGTGTAGATGAGATCTGTGCTCTTCTGGGATATTACGCAGCTTTGAGTTGTGTTTCTGTACCGACGTGTCGGGACAACGTATGGGTCCCATCTTCAAGGGTCAAGAAATCTGAGAAAGACCTATTGACCCTTGAAGATGGAAGGACTTCTTACTCTTGGAGATCGGTCCGATAGGGTTTCCCGAAACGTCGGTACAGGACTACCACTCAACAATACGTAATATCGCAGAAGGCGCGTATCTTGTTTGGAATTTATCAACAGATTCTGAAATAACAGCGACAAACAATCCAACGACATTACAGACATTACTTACGTATTATTTCTCGGATATTTTTTGTTTCAAAAATTGTGTAACATTTTGATGTGTGTCGAAAACATGATAACTTAACAAAACCATTTAATGTTTTATACTTTAATTATATTTTTAAGGTAGTAAAACGCTTTTACATTGCCGTGTTTCTTATGTATTACAGCATACAGCTACACTTTTCAATTAAACATTACTTGAAATTAACCCTTTAAAGACGAAGCGTATCTGTTTTATATAAGGACTCAGTGCGTACCGCGCTGTAAACACTCTCCACCTCGGTTATAAAAACCAGTCTCTTAATGTTTTATAAGGCAAAAGTTGCTGCTTGTTCTGAGATCCGTACAAAACACATATTTTGGTCTTTTGTTTCTTCTCATTAAAAATACATATCCCGCACACATTACAGCAGCAACTTTACTCCAGGACATGGCTTGATTGACTGGACACGTCATGTTTAGGTGTGGACACAAAACACTGTACGCGATCTGTACGCGGAGAGTCCGCGTACACTCTTTGCCGACAATGTGCGCGGACACTGCACGTAGGTGTGGACTAGGCCTAACGCATAACGTTATTAAAACACTGTACAAAACACACAACATTCAAGGTCATTTCAATATCGTAACTACCACAATATATGTACTTTTTTTCCCCTGTGGAGCACCAGCCCAAATCGGGCCTAGGCCGCCTCCTTTTGCAGGTTTCTCGATCACACTCAGACATACCGCAGTCGGTAGGACTCCTCTGGACGAGTGACCAGTCCGTCGCAGAGACCTCTACCTGACAACACACAAACACTTACAACAGACAAACATCCATGCCCCGGTGGGATTCGAACCCACAGCCTCAACAAGCGCTCGGCCGAAGGCCCACGCCTTAGACCGCGCGGCCACTGGGACTGGCATTTATGTACTTATAACAGATAAATAATCGTCTGGCATTTTGACATTCAGTGATCTGATTCACGCAATTTGACATTACTAGCTACACGGAACAAATTAGTCTTCGGGTGGCATTAAGCGCTGAGCAATCAAGAAATTCGCCATCATTTATAGAAACCGCAGGCGCATTACGTGCACACAGGACTCCGTCTACGCACGCACTCGTCGAGTTCCTTCTGCACACAGAAAAACCTTAGCATTTGCAGCAGTGCTTTCCTAGTAGTTGCAGTTTCTTTTACATGATAACAACTTAATCACTTCACTAACTGAAAATTCATACAACTGGAAACACAACTCTACCGAAAATAACACCAGTTGTTTGTTGTATAATAAGAAACAACATACCACTACCACCACTACCACCACCACCTCAACAACTACTACTGCTACTACTACTGCCACTGCTGCTTTGTCTTTATTGTCTTTGCAGCTGGTCACTAATCTGTCAGTCATCGCGTAAATAAACAAATAAATACGCGAATTTAATTATTTATACTGTATAGTTAAGGTTATGTAATTCGGTGACAGAAGAAATGCTCAATTAGTTGTGGGGACGGATTACTGAATCTATAGATGACGACGTTGGCTCTGTATTTGGATCAACTAACCACGAAGTCACTTCACAACACGTGTACTACATACATATGGAAACCATGTCGTGTCATATTGTTGTATGCGGTAAAATGAAAGGGCATTTGGTCTTACGCTTTAAAATAACGGTAACAAATGCAAAGATCGTTACGTTCTAGAACGACACTTCTTGCATCGAGACATTGTCGTATTTGCTACACAAATGGTCACGTAAATTGTTTTAACATTCTCACACAACAATATGCCTTTTATTAAAACATACCGACCAGGCATGCCGGTTTATCGTATGGAAGTTAGATAATTCAGTAATCTCCTCCCCACGCACAACTTACGAAACGTTACAATCTACAGCCAGTCAGGTTACATGTAATAAAGTCACAAATTATCAGGGGAACAGAGAAAGTCGAGTTTGTACTAGCTTCTCGTCCTACAAGTCGACGGCCCACCCAGCCTCCTATTCGATGCGTAACAGGGGCTATTTCTCCGGAGAAAAAAAGCGGTTGCAGCATAATGCTAACCACTGACATATATGTAATGCTGATGACAAGAATCACTATATCTCCAGCCACCCATATTCCTTCATGGTGTGCA
The DNA here is from genome assembly GCA_013340265.1 of Coptotermes formosanus. NCBI lineage: Eukaryota > Metazoa > Arthropoda > Insecta > Blattodea > Rhinotermitidae > Coptotermes > Coptotermes formosanus. The sequence continues at coordinate 279,657 of BLKM01000417.1, read as the reverse complement.
CAGGTACAATTTTACCTTATGTTACAACAGCAATGACATCACTAACAGAATTTGAACTTAAATGAGGAATATGGTCGTGTTGTCCAAATTACGTTAGACGACACTTTTTAAAATATTTACCCGTACCTTTCAATTCACTCTCCGGTGATCATAGCTGTTCGCGCGATGGTATACAAGTTTACTGTACAAAACACATCAAAATAGACCCTGTAACTTCCACATTCATCTTCTTTTGCAGACTGTTACAGCCGTAGGGATGCACGGATCAAGATGTTGACTGACCGAAAGGCACAAGCAGCAAGCGCCTCCACTCGCCACTAATCGGTACTACTATCTGTCCCACAAGTCAGCCACCGTGGCCTACAGTGACGCACCATTTATACCAACTAGTACTGCTACGAGCACTAAATTCTTTCAAGTGTCTGCAGGCCAGCACGAGTATTGTTACTAATGCAAAACAGTCTTTTTCCCACACCATTAAAAAGGAAATTAAAACCCAGCAGCTTATGTTTCATTTTAGGGTGAAGGGCTGTGGTGATCAATATTACACTGCAATCCATTCACCTAGGTTATGCTTGAATGTTGCTTCCGCTCTTCACGAAACTCTTTCCCTTGTGTTGGCGCAACTGTCCAGCGATTGATCACGGAGGGGATAGCGAAAGGGAAGGAGGATGTGCGTAGTGGCTGGTTGTAGGTGGTAGAGTGATGACGCTTCTTGAAAATATAAACCCTAAACTGTATAGAAAATGCGATGAAAGAGAAATTACTCCAGAAGAAGAAGATGACAACGTGGTGGACCCATTCGATTCCAGAGAAGTTTTTGGTATCCTTTGAAGAGAATGTTGTAATATTTTACACCCTGGTAATCTATTGTATTCTATTGTCATTCAGTTTACAGGATGGCTACTGAATAATCGGTGTTGATTACACCAGTATTATTTTGTTTAAGTTCTTTTGTCATAAATAACGCATTACACTTGTCGTCCGTATTTCCAAATCGTTTTTTTAAGTAAAGCCGCCAATGTTAACTCCACCTCTCGTTTCGTGACTTCTGTTGGTTTTTTCCACAAGATTCTTGATATTTGTTGGGAAAGCCGAGTGAATATTTGAAGGCTTCTGTGGCATTCTGTTTTCTTTCGTTCCTAATGCATAACTAACATCCCAATTTTTCTGAAGTACTAACGTCTTTTAAATTCCTTATTTTCTCTTAATAAAACTGCCCGTCCGGAACTGTCAAAAGTCTGTAAGGAAACCATGACAAGATGGATAAGGGAATACTGATGATGGAAAGACAAGCTCACAGGGCATAAATTAAGTTTCTCTGTCAAAAAACAACAAAGCCTGGAAGTATTACAGTCATTATTTGAGGTTATGTGTGGTTTGCAAGTCGGAATTAACCTTAGCCACTTGCGATGTACACATAACAGATAAAAATTAGAGAACCATGTGATCTGGAAACAGGAATGATTAGTTATATTTAAATATAGGTTATAAGTAAAAAAAAGTAGCCTGACAATTCACATGGTGGTGATGAAATGTCTTATGATACAATTTACCATTTTAATAGGTTTACCATTTTTAATTCGTATTAAGCTTTTATGAAGGAGTTGGAGTTTTAAAAATTGAGGAGTTGGAGTTCGAGGTTTTGTGTGCTGACTCCACAGCCCTGGGTACAACAAAAACTTATGACCCCTGTGCTGAAAGCACACAGTTCACAATGAGGAACCTTAACTTACAGTTTTCATGTAGTTAATATCCTTGACTGTTTTTAGATATGATAAGAGGTATCAATGACCCTGAGCACCCATTAACATTAGAAGAACTGAATGTTGTTGACCAAAGTCTTATTGAGGTAAGCATAGGTAACTATTAACTCAGCAATAATACATGATTATCCAGCTAATAAAGCTATAGACTGGAGGATCAAGAATTTTTCTATTCAGCATTACATTTAAGACTACTATAACCAGACCACACCTTCCTATCCACGTAGGATTCCAGGGTGCAGTGATCAGAGCTGCCCTGTCATCTTTACGCAGTGCATGAAGCTTTCTCGCCCACAATCCATATACAATTTGATGTTATGACGCTTAACACGGGAATGGCTTCGCTGTTTATGGCGTGCATATGTACGCAATGTGTTTTTAAAAATTACTGACTGTGCACTGCATTTCTGTGACAGTGCATACAGGCAGACCAGGAGGCAGTGTCAGATTGTTAAAAGAACAGCCCTAATACCTGCCAGTTAAAATATGGCTCCAACCCCAGAACCACAGAATTGAGATACAGTCAAACTCGGTTATAACATCATGAAAGGGACTGAATATTTTGTGGCATTATAACTGAGTGTTATAACCGAGGAGTGTAATATCATGGTTAATGGGGAGGAATTAATTGGTACCACACAATATCTGATGCTATAGACGAGGTGTTGTATAAACTGATGTCATTATAACCACGTTATAACTGGATTCAACTGTATAGTCCTCTGTTCCTGGATGTAAAACTGTTATCATGAGCCCAAATATGGACACCACCTCCACAGTACCATATTTTACACTTCTGGGCTGTGGGACGTGGTTAAGTACCTCATAACATTATGGTTCCTCATACCGAAATCTGTTCCCAGTCACTAAACAGTAAGATTTAATTGTGGCCTTCACTTCATTCGATGAAAGAAGTACCGTCTGATTTGTTTCAGGTGGACAATGCAAACAATGAAATAAATGTCAAATTTACCCCAACCATTCCACACTGCAGCATGGCTACGCTGATTGGCTTGTCAATCCGGGTTCAACTGTTGCGATCACTTCCTTCAAGATTCAAAGTTAATGTAGCAATTACTCCTGGGACCCATAACTCTGAAGACGCAGTGAATAAACAGCTTGCGGACAAAGAGCGTGTTGCAGCTGCAACTGAAAATTCTCACCTCATTGGAGTTATAAATCAATGCATTGCTATGCGCTGATTTATAGTCCATATGTGTGTGTGAAAACCATGCATGAATAACCTTGTAAAAATTAGGTACAATAATATATTTTGCAACTGACATCATTTGTTATTAATACGTTCTTGTTGTAAAGACAAAGCTATGTAACATTGCAACAGCTAACCAGTGATCACAGCAACATAAAACGGCAGACTCAGTGTCTACCTGTCTCTCTTCTTAGCAGCAATTGCAGCATCCTTCCCAGTACTGCTGACTTTTCTCGGTTGGGTTGGGTCATACTTGTACGTCTTCTGAACTGGGCCTCTTCCTGCTCTTTGGAATTGCAGTTCATCTAACCTCTGCCGTTCTTCCATTTCCTTTGTGATTTTCATATTTGTCCAAGCTGGAAAAGAGGAAATAATACTTCATGTAATGCAAACTGACATAGATGAAACTACAAAAATTTAACAGCTGAAAAAGTGACAGCACTTATCATGGAGGGGGTGGGACAGCCTCGAGCAAGGATGCACATTTCAAATATAAACTCCAGTCAGAATTAAGAAAGGCCACTTCATGAAAATTTAATTTTGTAATGGAATAATAAAACTGGGCCAGGTCCACAGTTTCATGAAACCCCAACAATAGAATGTCTGAAGGTCACTTGTAATCATAACTTTATTATTACTGATTAATTTTTAAATGTAATATAGTTTTATCATTATTATATTTTATATTTTTCATTCTGTTCACTGGTAATGAGCAGACTAGAAGTAGCACGACCCATGGAGTTTGAATAAGTGCGAGAGGAACCACTTTGGGCTGAAGTAGGAACAGATATGGGGACACAGCTCAATAACCAAAAATGAAAAACAAGAACTTAGTGAGTTCATTCTGCTCTTAATTGCATAACATAGTGTGGTCATCTAGAGTTAGATGTCACAGTTTCAAAAGATCTGTTCAGCGATGACTGACATGGGAAAAATACTACTTACACTCTCGTATCCCTTCCATGAAACCTTTTGGCTTGACAGGCAATGAATCTGGAGTATGTGTCACCATCTTCTCAATCTTGAAGAAGTCCCTCACTGCAGGGATTCGGAGAAAACCCACTTGCAGGAGTGATACGAAGTTTGAGGATGCCCAGTATACAAGTATTGCCTGCGCAGTAACAAAGCAATATCACGTGCACAAGCCTCGGCCTGTACTCACTTTGATGGGTTCGAAGCACTGTGCAAGCCCACAGCAGTGATGCTTGCTGACTGACTTCAGGGCATCCATGAATATTTAATCACATCAGACAGAAAATAAGAAATTAATATGGAACAAATTAAATCCTCATACCCAATAACCTCAGTATGGAACATCCTGTTATGTTAGGTACACTTGTAAATAAAGATTACAGTCACCACAACACATGTGATACACGTTTATTAGTACTGGCCACTGACACTAACAAAACTGTATCAATTATGCTGTGATGACTGCAATATTTATTTAGAAGTATGTCAAATAACATGAAAAATGTGTAAGATTCTGGTGTAAATCCAAACTCTTATGTTGTCTGTCCTAACACCTGCCAACAGTGTTACATTATCTACCTCAACATCTCACTTTGACAGGTAACAGAGATGGTATGTTAAATGTGGCTAACAAATGAATGTATTAGATTCCTCAAACCTTCAACAAGTAGTCAATTCTGATACTAGCATAATTCATTACAGTATTACTACTGGTTATATCCAATATGTCAGTCTTCTATATATCTGCCGGAACTGACCATATGTTGCTAGTTCTCATATTTGGTGCAGCAGCAGACCAATCGGTACCAGGTCTCTTTCCCACGGGTAAAGCGGCCAGGATGTGGCACTGGCCACCCACCCCTGTCTAGCTCCGAGGTTGTGAATGAATAGGGAGTGATACAGCTACTCCATTTTCTGTCAGGGCTGTGGAGTCGGAGTTGGAAGCAATTTTTAGGTGGAGTCAGAGTCGGTAAAAATGTACCGACTCTTACTCCGACCTCAATCTAAAATCTTAACTAGGTACTCCAACTCCAGAGCCGTGATAGCTACAGTAACCATTAGACTTATACTTAAATATAGGTTATAAGTCTAAACAGTAGCCTGATGATTCACATGGTGGCGATGAAACGTCTTATAGGTTTACCGTTATTAATACATATTGAGCTTTTATGGAGGAGTTGGAGTTTCAAAAATCGAGGAGTCGGAGTCAGAGTCGGAAGTTTTAAAAATCGAGGAGTTGGAGTCGGAGCTTTGGTGTACCAACTCCACAGCCGTGCTCTCTGTGCCTTCATGGCACATTATACCTTCTAAAGAAACAGACAAGCATCAAACAGCCTTCTCCCACAATCTGTAGGTGTTGATATCACTTACCCCAGGAAAGTTGATTGTGAATGGTAAGATGCAGACTGGCATGGCACGAAGAACATACTTCATTGTCTGCATATTTGCCTGAGACAGTTTTGTTGAATCTGCTCCAAGTTCGATTGTAAGCCACATGGTGGCACTAGTGATGACAGGCAATATATAATATTGGTCCACCACAGTCAGGTCTGTGAACCAGAACAGGCCTCCCGTCCTCATGCTTTCGACTGGTACGTTCGTCATGCCCCTCAGCCCCATGAAGAATGAGATAAACAGTGGTGCCTGAGGTAAATGAAGAGCAGAGTCAGATAAGTTCATGTGTCGTATGTGAACATAAAGGGATTAAGGCAGGGAATATTAGTGAGGATAAAATCACTGGCTGTTGGTATAACTCCATGGAGCAGTCCTGGACACAAATCATATCATGTAACTTGCACAGGAATTTCCCGCATTTTATGCAGAATGAGCTTATACTGCTCTGCTCACGACGCGAGGCTTCTGGACACCATCGTGAGCCAACTTGATGCATGCAGCTTGGTGGCACAACCACGCAAAATGTAACAGCCATCCTTACAGCAGGCAGACCCCACCTTTGTACTCTGTCCTCTCCTTAGTCCCCCTCCCTGCTTACCCTATCATCCTCATTATGTTAGGTTGGCGCCCATGATCGCCCGATGGTAGCGCTCCTGGCGAGAAGTGCTGAGGGAAGCCAAACCGTTAGGGGCAGATGGCCAGGCTTGGTGTCATGTGTGCTAGTATCTAGTTTCCCTGGTTTTCTCAGCATGTTAAGGGGGATTTGGGTTGCAGAATTTGTGGCAGCGAGCTTTGTGGCAAATATGAGAAAAGGGCTGCATTGCTGATATGTGGAGGTGGACGTGTGCTGTTGTGGTTTGTGGCCAGCTTGTGGTTTCATTGTGGAATGTTCTGTTTGTTCCCTCATAACACAGACTGTTGTGTTCCTTTATCATGTGTTGTGTTCCTTTCAGTGGTCATGGTGCTGCTTTGCATGTTTACCTATGGTCAAATTTACCTTTGTACTTTTTAAAACAGAAACAAATGCACAAACCTGTGCTAAAGGAACCAGTATGTTCTTGAAAGGGTTCAGTTTTTTCTCCTTCATAAACAAGACCAGCTCCTGAGCATAACGTGCCGCTGAAAAAAGAAAGATCCAGTCATATCACTTCTGTTCCCATAGTATAAAATTCTGAATTTTGAAATGGGTTGGCTGAAAACACATGAACCTCAATGTCTGGGATTTTGACCCTTCGTCATCATCCATCTTAATACCGCTTCCAACAAATTGAGATGAGAACATGTGGCCGGTGTGTCACTTTCCCCCACTCTCCTTCTATTGCAAAGATCACTCTCAGCTACATCAAGCACTGACTTTCATTAAATGTAACCAACTGCTTCTATGCCTTACAGAATGACACTCTCCTGCAATCATGTAATGCACTTTATGCTTCCAAAAATATTACTATTTTATTAAGAGTAAACCTTCCTGTTTTGTATGCTTTCTGATGTTATTTTGTATAATTATTATTACTATAAGTTCCTGGAACCAAATATGTGTTTTATATTAAAAAATACAGCCCATGCTTGTACTAGAAGGGCCAGCCCTAGACATGTGGGTCCCACGGGCAGGTTAATAATTTGGCTGCCCTAGGTAGGCTAGTAATTTGGAGCCCATTAAAACTGATATTCTTTAAAATTCTTTGGCCTAGAACAGGACTGGTGAACTTTTTGAGGGCGCGTGCCCAAATTGTGGACAGTTTTCCGAAAAATTCTTTCGCATCTGGAAACCTGAGTTTACTCGCACCAAATTTCTGATTATTCCAGTGATGTCTTAGCGCTCTTATAGGTTGGCACCCTGGGCGGTTGCCTGGCTGGCCCACCCCTTAGTCCAAGTCTGGTGACAGTTTTATTGAACCTAATTATTCATGAATACCGACACTCCACTGTAACTCAATTCACTCTCAACCTAGACACAGATATTATATATAAGCATAAATTACCTTCCAGCTGATTTCCTGACTGCCTGGCTTCAGTCATTTTTAATTGGAGGATCTGTAATTGTGGAAGATTGATACTCATTTTTGCAGCATTTCTCTGCGCCAGGATGACTAACGGAAATATCAGAATTCTTACAACTACTGTCCCTGCAAATCAAACACAAAATAGAAATAAATAATATGTTTTCCATTTATCAGGTTTATGCAGACTGCATTTTAAAAAATAAATAAAATATGTATGTTACTTTACCACAACACACCTTTATATAACAAGAAACAGTACCAAGATTGACTCATTTTTAATGTTATACATACTCCATGCAGTTGTCTTCTACACACTAGTTTTATTTCTGACTACAGCACAAAGCTAGTTTTTGCGTTCCTACATGTTTTTGGTACCTATTGGAGCCCTCAACCGGAAGCTACGATATTACAAAGGCTCCAGCAGCACATGATATGTCACTAAATGGTAAACATGTAAGCCTCAGCATTATACAACAGTCAGCTGATGTACAGTACTTCTAACAAGTATTCAGGTTAAAATACAACTGAAATATTAAAATGTAAATTGTAAGAATGTAAAAAGTTGTCTCTAAACATCTTGCAGTATCAGGTAGTTCCTGTTTTTGGTGCAGCGGAGATCCAAGAGTTTGATACACGATGTTTACTCCAAGAGCGATCGTGCTGCACTATATAGGAATATGCAGGAGTGCCAAAACTTACTTTGTGCAGTGAGTGGAAGTAAAACTAGTGTGGAGATTTATTAAATTTAAAAGATAAGTACTAGTGATGATGCAAGTAATAACAATCCAATGTGTCATATCACCTGCCTTTGAAACCGAACTAATGGCTAGTCACAGAAGCGAATATACAGCACACGATGCACAGAAGTGACCATCAAATAGAACAGATCCTGTGGAATTACTCTGAACGGTTCACTTGACTCAGTAATACTGGACTTCTGGACTTTGGTTTCAGGAACTGCGTATGTTTCCACCCACAGGTGATCATCAATCAGTAGACATTCCAGTTGCTACTGTGTACAGAGACCCAAATTTGCTTTGGAAACAGCCCATCCAAGTAGGTGCCTTCCCACATTATTTCCAACTGTGAGCAGAAACAGATTCAGTTTCTGATATGCCACATTATTTTCTCACTACAGCTTTACCTCACCTTAACAACAACAACAACAACAACAACAACAACAACAACAACAACAACAACAACAACAACAACAACAACAACAACAACAACAACAACAACAACGACAACGACAACAACAACAACGACGTGCTGGAGAATGACAACTTCAAACTGTACTGGAATCACAGCATTATTACGGACAAAACAATACCTTTCAACCGACCTGACATAACTTTCACGAACAAGAAAACAAAAACTACCTTCCTAATAGACATAGCTATTCCAAATACACACAATCTTGCCAAAACAGTAACCGAAAAACAAAAGAAGTACCAAGAACTGGCGAACGAAATACGTGCTCTGTGGAAGCAGGATGCAGTACAAGTGGTCCTGATAGTAATTTCAGCTATGGGAATAATTCCAAAGTCACTGTCACAAAGTTTAAAGAGACTTAACCTGCACCCAAACACTTATATACAGATGCAAAAAGTGGTAATTCTTGGCACATGTTCAATTGTAAGAAATTTTCTAAATTACACATAAGACCACCGAGCCTAATCCTGTTGATGATACATCCCAGGATAGGTGAATATTTCCCAGCTAAAGCTGAGAAGTGAGAAATTCGGACAATGACGACGATGACTACTACTACTACTACTACTACTACTACTACTACTACTACTACCACCACCACCACCACCACCACTACTACTACTACTGCTGCTGCTGCTACTACTACTACTACTACTACTACTACTACGACAACAACATAGCAAATGCAGACTAGGTCCACCAATTTGAGGAGACAGCAGACCACATTATGTCAGTGTGTCCAATACTGGCAAAAGAACAATACATCAAGCGACATGATAGAGTGTGTGCTCAATTACACTTCAACATATGTGAGAAACTAGGGATAAAATTAGACAGTGAACTCTGGTATGAACATGTACCAAAATCAGTAGAAACAAGTCAGTGGGCAAGGTAACCATATTACGGAATCAACAAGTTCAAACTGACAGAACCATCCCCAACAATAAACCGGACATCATAATCCGGGATAATTAAAAAGGAACATGTATGCTAATTGACGTAGCAATCCCGGGAGACAGAAATGTGATAAAGAAAGAAGCCGAGAAGATTCTAAAATATAAAGACCTCATAACAGAAACGCAGTGCATGTGGAATGTAAAAACAAAGGTGACGCCAGTATTAATAGGGGCAACTGGAACCATTTCAAAATCCTTCAGAAAATACTTGAGCAGCGTACCGGGAAAGCATGATATCAAGGAACTACAGAAAACAGCTGTACTGGGCACAGCACACACACTGCAGAAAGTATTAATGTAGAAGCACAAAAAGGTTTAATATTGCAGACAGCGCTATATGCATCATTAAGAGTACGTGCGGGATAGCTGCAACACTGTATACCCTAGAAACTTGGTTTGTTTCAGGTATATAAGTGTGAACACCCTGCATAAAGGGGATGATGATAACAGTAGTAGTAGTAGTAATGGTGGTAGTAGTAGTAGTAGTAGTAGTAGTAGTAGTAGTAGTAGTAGTAGTAGTAGTAGTAGTAGTAGTAGTAGTAGTAATCACAGACACCTAACTAGTACAAAAGCGACCTTTTTCCAATAATTCTGTCTTACCTATGGCAATGGATGCCCACCATGGCAGATCACAACCAATATGCAGATACTCCATACAGTTCTGTACAATACCAACAGGTGACCAGCCACCAAGGCCCAGCTTTTCAAATGGTAGTTCACCTGATAATGGCAAAGTCTCAATCAATTCTTCTACTACCGGTGGTACAGCAGGTGGCTCTGGTATGCTGCCCAGTGGAGGCACTGTATCACTAACTGATGAGGTCATAACTTCTTCTGGTACTGGCGGTGGTTCTGGTACACTACCTGCAGACGATGCTGAAGGAGCACCCTCCCTTACTACAGAACTTTGGGTAGGCCCTTCACTTAATCTGGGGCCATCACTTACTACTGACCCCACAGTGGTGCCACCACTTTCAGAAACTTTTGAAATGGGGTCCTCATGGACTGCATCAGTGCTTACTGCCCGGGCGACTGCAATTCCTAGCAAGCCTCTCTGATTTCCTCTGCTGCACATGATGAAACTTCTCCTTTGCTGCCACCGCCTGGCATAATTCCTCCACGTATCTGAGGCAACATGATGATACCTTTTTGGCTCATACTTCACAATCCTTTCACTCTGCAAGCAAATCAAACCATGTATAAATTAACAAACTATGCACATAAAAATCACATATAGTGTGCAAGATTTCTATGCAAAAGAAAGAACTAGACTTCAACAGACTATTCTACTCTAAACTTCCATTTGAGGTTCTCAGTGGTAAACATCAAGACAGCCAACTTGTGATATTTTAATGCTTTGTAATGTGGTGGATGTGTACTGATGTGTCAGAGAAACCTCCTGCCTCCAGCTACTACCCTGATGATGGAGGCAGCAGATTCCCATAAGCTATCAGTACACATCCACCCGAGTAGGCAGCATGATACCCCAGTAAACAGTTACCTTCATTTTATTCTGTCCCATTACTTTTCGAAGCAGCTAAGGAATATGTTGACAGTACAGTGATCAATTACACTTACAAAGTGCTTGTATATTATTCCTATGTACGTATCATATTTACCAACAAATGCACATATTTGCATGCTCCAGCAAAGCAAAAACAATTATCTATAAAACTGTGACAGTTGTTAAATTATTTTATTTCTGTTACTAACTTACAACTGCAGTAAAAGTTTTGTATACTTTAAATCCAGGGCTGTGGAGTCGGTACAAAAAACCTCTTGACTCCAACTCCGACTTCGACTCCTCAATTTTTAAAGCTCTGACTCCAAAACTCTGTCATAAAAGCTCAATATGTATTAAAAATGGTAAACCTACTAAAACAGTAAATGGTAACATATGACATTTCATCACCACCATGTGAATCATCAGGCTACTTTTTAGACTTATAACCTACATTTAAGTATAAGTGTAATGTTTATTGTAGCTAGTATCTATTTAAGATTTTATATCGAGGTCAGAGTCGGTACATTTTTACTGACTGCTATTCCACCCAAAACCCCTTCTGACTCCACAACTCTCACTCCACAGCTCTGGTTAAATCTGTGGAACACAACCTCAAAGTTTCACACCACTGTTACGTTGCTACTTGCTAACTTACAGATCCACACAGAATGTGCAAGCATGTTTATTAGTTCCATCCATATCCAGTTTCACATGCCTTGCTCCAGTGGATCATCAGTTATCACCATGGAAATGAAAGCCATAGAAACTTTGTATACCACTGCCATGTTGTTACTTTTCATTGTACAAAAGTTGCATATCTTTAGTATGACATTAGTTTCCAGGAACAGAATACCAATTTATAACATTGTCCTTATAGAAAATAAGGGTTTGACTTTGATGGCTCAGTTTGCAACCAGCATCAAGAGACCAACAGGTCACAGGCATCGTGGTTGCCTACACTACATTTTACACTGCAAGTAGGTTTCTTGTATATATCTTTTACGACTTCTTCCACATCATGTGGTCACTCTGATTGGCTTTGGGATCTATGAAATAACTGTAAATTGAGGTGACAAAACAACTTCAAACATAAAGACACCAATTAAATGTGTCCTGAGTGTTAAACAGAATATGACTACAACACATGTGAACCAAAATGACAGCTAACAGTCTGAATAAACCATAGTAACCAATAATACCTCACATGTGAGTAATACATGTTTTAATTCAGCTCTCCATGTGTCCTTGATTAGGTCAGACACGTTGCATAACTACCATTTGCTGTTTTCTTTTTCGTAAATTATGTAATCACAACGCTTATTCTCAACTTACACAACAATGGATAAGAATGGCTTTTGTTAGGATAATTAATTTGAACGCAATGTAAGACAGCAACATTCTAGTTTCAGGTGCATACCCAAGCTGCGTGCTGAAAATCGTAACAATGTATGGTTGAAAGAACGTACATGGGAGTAGCCATCCACAAATAAACCCTTTATACAATGAACAAAGTTTAAATTAGAATGTAAAACTTCGCCGTAACCCTTTTTCAGTTCGTGAGCAACATTAGAATTCTCAATGTAACCGTGTAATGTTTCTCGGTGACATGCGGTTACATCATGAAAGAGCATAAGCGGTCTCTGTACTCTGCGTCTGAGCTTACAGAGTTACATGTGTCAAATTCTTGCCTTTGAAAATACAGGTATCTGTATTTTGCATGATTTTAAAGCAGAAGTCACTGCAGCCTACACAACCTATATTTTTAGCTGCAATCAGTTAGTAGCAGATCTACGACAAAAACGCCTAAAATCAATACACTCATTACCATAAGATTTATTACCTTCAAACAACTGAGAATGTTGGTAAGAGTCTTAATTCTTAACGTTCCGGTCCCCGGCTTGCACGTTACCACCGTCGCCATGGCTCATGAGCCTTGATCGCATGCACAGTTCGCATGCGCACGCGATCCGAATCACGGATTAGTAATAGCTCGCAGTGCTCTTATCCGTGATAGTATGGCTGGTTGACTGGCGCGAGGGGGAGGAGTATTTGAAGTGAGGGAGTATGAATACTTCGTTGGGTAGTATATGTTTCGAGATTTGTGCTTTTCTTTTCCTTACATTATGTACAGTTCCACTCACAAGACCTCAAAGTACGTGTTAACTTCAGGTTCCAGGTTGTCATGACACAGTATTCTGGGTCGTCACCGCAGAGAATGTCCAGATGCTGTTACTTGATTACTGAATACGGAGGAAAAAATTCTTCCGAAACGTCAGTGTCAGCCTACAAACGTGAACGGTGTCAAAGCCCAGAAGACTATCAGCTATATCTTAGCCTTCATAAATAGTCCGGATGTCTTTGCAGTAAATAAATTCTACTTGTTCAGCTTCCTAACACAATGGAAACATTACAGGGCCTACTCCATAACTGAGGACTAACTCACATGAATAAAATCCCCAATCTTGCTGTTTACAGTTGATTAAGCTTTCTGAAGGCCTGTTTATGAATGGTATGCCAGCAGAACAAAATTTACTGATAAATTGAGCAAACTTTGTATTTTAACATAATGCACAGCATACAATTGCAAAAAATATGTAATATAATTTATGCGACACATGGAAAAGTCCATGTATCTGAAATTTGAGATTTTCTGTGTCATCATGTGCCAATGTGATTGAAAACTGGAACGCATGACAACATTCAGACAAATTGCCCATATGTAATTTAAACAAAATCTGTCATACAGATTATACAATGCATGAACATTATATAGATGGCCTTATGTAAAGTAGAATTTGTATATAGTGTGGATAGAAACTACTGTGGTACACATAGATGTCTCACATCAAATTTCATAAAATTTTTTTTACATTTTGAAACATACATTGAAATGTTCATTTATGATCTTAATGAAAAGTACACTGTAATCAGTCAATATGCCTGAAAATCAAAATGGCTAGCCAGTATTATTCGATCAAAATTTTATTAATGTTTTATGAAAGTAGGCTTTGTTACAAATAGATATAGCTGAAAATTGTTATTTCCTGACAAGTATTGGTGACAGTCTGTAACATTAACTTTGAAGACAATTTGTCCAATAGTTTAAGCACTGATACTAGGTCACAGAAAGACATAAGACATGACCCCTACATAAGATATTCTCTCAGCTTATTCTGTGGAGAACACCTACTAATACAACAATCTGCAGCTACTTTGGTTCCCGCAGCAGTCAACCGAATGATGTTTGGACCAAAACAATTGAAAACCATGTGAGTGCTAATCCAAGAGTGGGAGAAGATAAAACAAAAACAAGTAGGCGTAGCCAAAGGTTCACGTGAGCCTCCAATCTTCCTGCCTTAGCTGTTTTGAAATGCTTGACAAAACAGTAGATTTTGTTTGGCATGGCATTGCTGTTGATAGTGGTGGTTTATGTGTTAAAACACCACATGAAATGGAATATTAGCATGGTGATATGGCAGGAGCTGCTAGTGTAGTGGCCACCATTCAACCGACAACACACCCGCAGTTGCCATTCCAGATGTAAATGCTGCAGATCACCATAAAATATCTGTCATGATAGCTGGTGAGTTGGTGAAGATTTGAATCCAGGTTACCCTGAATCAGATCCAAAAGTGTGACCTACTAATCACAGCAGTAACTTACAAAAGTCTATGTAAATAATGTAAAAGTGTGGTGTATATTATCAGCTTACCACAACTACTGATGATCTGAAGATCACAGAAGACTGGAATCCTCAGCAACACTCATTGTGACAACCTCAGATTTCATATATTCAAAGATGTGACTGCACATGCCAATCCATATTAAAATGAGGGTAGAATGAGAAGTATTAACAGCTTCTGGAAAGTGGTGTGAGGTATTACAGACAGACAGTACTACGGACATCCATTAACAGACAATATATTTCAATAAGTCAGTTATTATTTATGCTGAACAGTATTTTGGCACTTACTTTCTATCCAAAGGCCATGATATTCAGGATTTTCATTGTAAGTACATTGTGCTTCAGTCAAGGTACTTTTATATTTTTTTCTATAATTTAAGCACCACCTAGTTGACTTCGGACTAATCATATCAAATTAATGTTGGAGATGTCTGAAGTGTTTCATATGCTGTGGAAGGGGGGCTGGTTAACTTGAGGACTGGACACCAATTTAGTGATCCTAGAGTTACTGATGCAAATCCAGAGATAATACGAGGTAAAACAAGAAGGGAAGATGAGAACTGCGCTCTTCTGGCGTATTATGCAGTGTCAAATGGTAATCCAGGTAATCCATCTTCAAGGGTCAAGAAGTCCAAGAATTCTTCTTGGACTTCTTGACCCTTGAAGATGGGACTGATATGTTGTCCCGAAATGTTGGTAAAGGATTACCATTCCAAACTGCATAATATCCCAGAAGAGCGCAGTTCTCATCAACATTATGGCAGAAGCCTGAAAGCAAGAAGGGAAGATGGTGAAGAGGATGAGTAATAATGAAGGACAAACATGAAATGTGACAGTCATAGTCTGTTTTTAAAGTACTGTGACAAACTGTGTTTGGCTAAACATATTACAACCTTGATAATCCTTTTCTCTGATTCAAACTATGTTTGTCAAGAATACAGATGAGTGTTACTGCAGTGCCAGTTTGATCAGTTTGAAATGCTAGCTCAAACCTGATGTGGACAAACCAGCCCCTCCTCCTACTTCTGACATTCCTACATAATACTGCTAAAACAATATCTAAGTGATTAATATTTCCTTAATTATAACCTTTAAATGCAGAAAATTGTCAGTGTACAATTAAAAGTATTGTACTCCGGTTTATTCCCCATATATATAAGGAAATTACCAGTAGAAAATTTGTGTGGCTCCACAGTGGCATAAAATACTTTTAACTGCCTTACTTGGAAATGACCTACTGGTCATATGTATCATTATCACTTGGTCCTCTCTCATCACACATACTTAATATACGTTGTCGTTAGAAGTTCCTGTATTGAAGTTCAACATTAATACGTACACCCTTCTCTGCCCTTGTGCATAATTTCAGCACCCAACCACTGTAGCTGCAGCCTCACAAATTGAATACTGAAAACCGTATGCAGTATATATTATATTCTGATCACACACAAGACTATATAAATTGATAAGTTGAGATTTTCGTATTGAGACATACACAAGGATCATTCAAACCAATCTGAGTACAGACGAATGTGCTCTCATATTCCACTGATGTGCTAAATGAAAATGGACAACAGGTCTGGCCAGCAAAGCCTGCGTCTCCAATGGCTCACATGAGATACTAAACCTCCCCTTTTCTATGGCTTCAAAGTCAGTGTACCACTGGTAGTTATTCCTTCTATGGATTATGGAAGGGCACCATAGACTGAGAGGACAGTTTTATGCAATGTCATCCATAACATATCCTTCCACAAGTGCATTTTCCCCACATCCTAGTTGTGGTTTTTTGGGTACCTCCATCTAATCTTTTGAAATAGAAAGAAAAAGGTTTCCCTGGAGTTATCTCTCCAAGATGAATAACTTTTGTATTTACATTTGTCCCTTGTTTTTATTAGTTTCTGATCTACGGTGTGACAGACGTACAGACACTAAGAAAATTATAGTACACATATATGTACTCTGATTCAGGGAAAGTTTAGATTGCTGAGGAACACCATGAATGTCATATTTCAGTTTTTATAACAAATATCTTGGAAGTACGTAAATTAAGACGTTTTGTGATTTAAACTGTAAAGCCTTGTACTAACAATTTTAGGTCCTTGACAAACACCTCTGTGCTAACTACTCTGTTCTTATCACACATAGTCACTAAAGCCTGTAAAATAGGCATTAAAACTGGTACTCATTGTACCTGTTGTGCCAAATGAATTTGAGTATGAAATGAAAATTAATTATACAACATGAATGTGTTTGTTCACACACTCTCTTCCACATACCACAGCAAGAGTCATCACTGTACAACATCTCAGGGGTGTACATTACATTACCCTAGTGTTGAGTTCACACACCTATAGAAGATGATGGGTTTAAAACATGTAGAAACAAAATGATTGTAGGATTCAAGTCTTCTTGGATGTGATGCTGTGACAATGGGTGAGTGATTTCCAGTGTCATTATCATCATGAAAGGCAATAGTCCATCAGTTTATGGACTGATTACCCCTGATGATAAAGCAGTACAATCCTTCACAAGGCTGCGAACCATCCACCCAACAGCACAATGTCACAGGCCGGAAGACTGGAATCCTCAGCAACACCAATGTGGGAACCTCAGATCTCACAAAACGACTTTAATTTACATAACCTTCCAAACAAATTTAACACTCATCAGTCAAGCCTTAAAAAGTTATAACTGGCCAAACATACACATCAGCAAAGGAGAGGACTTTTGTGAGGTAATTTTGGGGAAAAATCTAGGTGTTACACAAGCTGTTGTAGCACCAAGTGATATGTGACCTTCAGTTCCAGCAGTGACATCACTGAACATCACACTCAGTCAGCACCCCCGTGACATCTCTGAACATCCCAGCCAAACAGCACCCCAGTTACATTGATGAACATCATATTCAAAGAGACAGCACACCAGTTACATCACTGAACATCACATTCACTCAGTGCCCCAGTTACATCACTAAACATCATATTCAAACAGTCAGCACACCAGTTACATCACTGAACATTTCATTCAGTCAGTGCCCCAGTTACATCACTAAACATCATATTCAAACAGTCAGCATGCCAGTTACATCACTGAACATCATATTCAAAAAACCACCACCCCAGTGACATCAATGAACATCACATTCAAACAGTCAGCATCCCAGTTACATTGCTGAACATCACATTCAAACAGCAACACAGTGACATCTATGTACATCCCATTCAGTCAGTTAGCACCCCTGTGAAATCACTGAACATCACATTCAAACAGTGAGCACTCCAGCAACATTACTGAATATCACATTCAAACAGCCAGCACACCAGTAACATCAATGAACATCACATTCAAACAGTCAGCAGTCCAATGAACATCTCATTCAAAGAGTCAGCACCCCAGTGACATCACTGAACATCACATTCAAACAGTTAGCACCGCAGTGATTTCACTTGCAAGTCCCAGGTTGAAATTTCAGCCTGTAGACAGGCTATGATGTGAGATTTTTCATGGTGTTCCTCAGTCTCTGCTGGACAGTGCCAGGCTATTACCTCAAATTAGGCCGAAACCACTTCTTTTCACTTCCAATCTTGGACGTTGTTCACTGATCAGTGTTTCATTTGATGCTATGTACTCAGCCATTGAAGGCTTAAGCAACTAAATCAAAAATAAATAAAAATGAAATAACTGTAAGGACATGTGAATGAGATACACACTTGGCACTGTCTGAATGTCCCTTGTTAAATGCATACACAGTCTTAATTTCAGCCACCACACCTCAATGGTATAAGAGTACTAGCATACTTACTAGAATTTTTGTTAAAGCCATTTGTAAGTGTGGAACAGAACACATGATATAATCTTCAGTATGACTAAGATAACAAGAGAAGAGAATTTCATGACAACAGTTTGTTTTAACATTTAACTGGAAAACACTAATCACCAAGAAATGCACAAAGAGAGTTTTATCATCAATCGTAACACACTCCTACATGTTTCGACCCTGCTGGGTCATCTTCAGGGAGACCTTTTTTGTTATCGTTACACTAAGGTTGCACTTTATAGTTGAGTGAGAATGTGCTGTTGACTGTGTATTGTGTACTGGAGGCGTGAACTCTCTGTGGTCCTGGCCTGCAGGCCAAAGCGCCGAAAACAACGCAGTACACAGTCAACAGCACATTCTCACTCAACTATAAAGTGCAACCTTAGTGTAACGGTAACAAAAAAGTTCTCCCTGAGGATGACCCAGCAGGGTCGAAACATATAGGAGTGTGTTACGATTGATGATAAAACTCTCTTTGTGCATTTGTTGGTGATTAGTGTTTTTGTATAATATAGTTCATGGACATGGAACACATTAAATTTAACTGGAAGTTTTTCTGAGGGAAGTGTAATGCTTCCTCTTACACTATACTGTGTGTCTAAACTTCAAATTACAAAATGGAGTAGTAACCAACGCCCTGTCATTCAGGGCAATGAAGGAGTGTGGTCTGCACTGCAGTAAGGACACAGGGTTCTGGGACGTGTACATGACAAATGGGACAGTCATGTTCGTAGGAAGGTGGATACAGCCTGTAGAACAGAATGGCTGATTGCCCCAGAGATTTCATTGTGAACATGTATGTAGTTACACAGAATTAAAAAACAAAGAGGACTTCCATTTTTAGACAACCTTATTGTAAACATGATAAAATCATTTTGATACTGTGGTAACACTATGAGTATGTCTTATCACACACATGTGTATATATTCATCACTACACAGTCAGTTTTAATGTGACGGAAAGAACTGCAAAAAGACTGAATTTTATTTATGAGCATCGCTAAGAATGTAAAATATTCTAAATGTTCTGTTTCATCTTTAAACTCTACTTTAATTATGTCTTTTAACTCTAATGTGATTACTTATCATAATTATTCTTTAATTCATCCATGCTTATTATTTGTAACATGAAAAATATGTCCATGAATAATCATGATTTGACTGTATATACGATCAGTACTCGCAGATTTTGAGTCCCCTCCCTCCTTTACATTAAAGAAGACATGTTATTATTGATTTTACTGTTCCCATTTGGGTTGAGGAGTCCAATTGCATGGCAAGTTCTCTACCTTCAAATACAAAAGACGGATATGCAGAATGAGCAGCCCAGGAGAGCTGAAAATGTACGATTTCCAGTTTGAAGGTTTAGGCATGAAGCTAGGTACGCCCTCACCATGAAGTTCCATGCATTGTTACAAACTGTGTAAAGTAGCCTTGGAGTAGCCAGATTCTGTGGCAGAACGAAGCAATGGAAACACATAATTTAGTGTATTTAAAATTGGATTTTATGAAAACAGGTAGTGGTATTGTAACCAAAATTACACTGACTGAGGGTAATGTATTTATGATGGCAGCAATGAAACTTCAGCTCCCATTCCCTGGAGAAATGAGTAGCTATTGCTTCTACACAGAATGTTCTAGCTACAATTTGTCATTAAACTAAAACTTCCCACAATTGCAGTCTGTTTCAAATAATAAATACCAAAAACGTCAGTAGCAACAAATTAAGACAAATATATTGTCATGTTCTCCTTGATTACAAACAACCTACCAAAAAGTAATTTTTCTACTTCTCACACTGTTTAAAAGTTAACTTCGTGAATTAAGTTTAGTTTAAGCAGAACAAGATGAAAAACAAGACAAACTATGTACATATAACATGACATTCATTCATATTTGAGTAACCACTTTTGCCACAGGTAGGCAATAAGTATCAAATATTATGAGTGTCTATCTGTAGCCATTGTTATCCAGCATGTAAAGCACATGCACCGTATTATACTGTCATCTGTGGCTTGTCTGGCTGTACCATATTTTTTCACGTTATCTCATGAACAGCATGCTTTTTGGAAAAAAATTTATTGCACATAAAAATCTATGCTTTGATTTTCTCTACAATTCTTGTCTGAAACACTTTCCATTCTAAGAAGAATATTCAGCGAGATATTATCATAAAGGTAAATAGGCCTTCATGTAAAGTAGCCATTATTCTTGTCTGATGTTAATCAACCTTGGGATTTTCTTGACATATTTTCAAAAAATCTTCAAATGTGAAATTTCATGAAAATCTGTCCAGTGGGAGCTGAGTTGTTGCATGCAGACACACAGACAGACAGACAGACTGTGATGAAGCTAAGAGTCGCTTTTTGCAATTTTGCAAATGCGCCTAATGAGCATGAATTTTTACTTATGATACATCCTTTTAACACATTTGCATAAAAAATGGTCTCAATGAACATAACAAAGATCTCTGATTCTGTTAAATTAATTTTATTTTTATTTTCAATTTGACATGTTTGTGTCCCTTAACCCTTTAAAGACGAAGCATAGCTGTTTTATATAAGGACTCAGTGCATACCGCGCTGTAAACACTCTCCACTTCAGTTATAAGAACCAGTTTCTTAATGTTTTATAAGGCAAGAGTTTCTGTATGTTCTGAGATCCGTACAAAACACATAAACGCAATGTGAGCACCAAGCAGAATTTTTTAATGTTAAGCCTGGTGGTACGTAAAGTTACCGCTAGGCTTTAAAAGGTTAATAAATTCAAATTGTTTTTGTTGGTCATCAGTTCTCTCATGAATTAGGTCATGACTCTAGTGAGCATGACTCTTTAGGAAGCCAAAATGAGCAGGGTGGAGTACAAGTAGACTGTAATGAAGAAGAATTTAACAATACATTTGCTTAAATTTGTTGATATTAGGCACTTTTAATATTTTCTATTTGCATCATCCCATCTTCACTTGTTACTACAACATATTTGATCACAAAACCCTTTTTTAAGTATGCAGCATTCAGCATGTGTGACTGCTTATGGATTGGTCAAGGCTTGTAATAACTAAACTGCATTAGGAGTGCTACATAGATGCATTTTAACTGTCGGTCACAAAACCAATGCCTTTGCTTTCTGTCAGCTCATTAGTGTTCCCACAGACTTCATTCCTGCATTGCATAGCTAAAAACTGAATAGGAATGATGTTCTGAAAGGGGAGGAAATAGAAGGCAGTATTCTATGGGGGGGGGGGGGGCGCGCCCCCGTTACTTGAGCGAATATGACATAAACAGCTACCATGTACCTAATTTGTTACACAGTTCAGATCTTTAAGTATCTAACTTTTGTGTTCGATATGTTGTTATATTGCCATCGACAGAGTTGAGTATGATTTGTTGATGCCACATTTGTCACATTGTTTTGAACTTGTGGCTGAACTTTCCTTGTTTTACTCTCAATCACAATGTAATAATATATTCTGATGGAGATAATTGACTAGGTGATACTGGAACATCACAAAGTTGTGGTAATACTTCCTGTAGCTTTATTGAAGCTAGTCACTGGTTCATGACTAGCTGACTGCTGTAGCTATGTTTGCGACTGAATCGGCGAGATGCTAGTGGACTCGGTGATTGTTGCTGGGACTGGGATATCCAGTGAATCATAGAGAGGATATTCACAACATATCACAAATTTCAAAAACCTAGGAACCTCTACATAAAAGGCTGGTGGTATTGGAATCAGAGGAGAGGTAGACGCTTTGTAGTAACGGTACTCGGCATTGCTGAAACAAACATCATGCAGCGACCACAATTTCAGACAGGACAAGGGCAATAACACAGATTACTTCAAAACAATTTAAAAACTTTTATAATGTATTCATTTTAAATTTAAACACCTTCTTATATAAGCTAGGACCACTGCAGCAATAATTTGACATGTTGATTCCCAAAGGGGTCATGGATAACTTTGTACAGATAGAAATTGTGCCAAGGTGACCACCAACTTCCACATACAGCTGAGTTAACCTCTTCTGCTTGAATTTGCACAGCTACTCATTTAGCAATCAGATTTTTTCGTCCATTTCTCTTATTTACCTTTTAACATGGTCATAAAAATTATTTATGGCCAGAGCAAAACAAGTAGTGAGATCAAATGATTTTCCTAGCTACCAACAGATGGCAGCCCTGACACGTGGGCTATGAGAGGTACTGTTGGTTGGTGAGGGCTGCCCAACATACAAGCTGTTCAACCACATCTGAGATGTCTGGGATTCCCATACAGTCAAGCACAAGCAGTTAAGAATTCATGAGCTTGACTTCCATTTCTCCTTTACACTTTCATGTCTTTTATGTGACTAACCACACAGACAATTGTACCTTTTACTTACTATACTGTTAAGCTCAACATTGGTTAGCACTCTTGCTTACTGCATCTAGTGTATCATTTAATTGCACAGCACCTCTCATTATGTATATAATTTGATAAATTTCGCCCTACATTTCACACCTTGACCACCTGGATGCACAGAGTTCTGGGTAGAATTCAGAGTCTATTTTACTATTGCATGTACATCTATGCTAACAGATTTATAATAATAATAATAATAATAATAATAATAATAGCAGCAGCAGCAGCAGCAGCAGCAGTAGTAGTAGTAGTAGTAGTAGTAGTAATCACCACCACCACCACAACTGTCACCATCGTTGGGGTCAGCGTCATTGGTGTCATCATTAATATTTTATTTTATTTTTGTGACGCACTTTAATTATTGTTTCTGTGTATATACTTAAAAATGCTGCCTCCAACTTTGACCCTCAATTCAGAGGCAGCAAATTTCCTGAAAATTGTCAGCAACACCTGCCACAAGGCACAGAAAACTCAAAACAGGATCAACATGAAAAATAAATCACCACAAAAGCTTAAACTCTTGTCAAGGGGCAGTTTGTGCCTTTGTCATGACAGCTGCAGTGACCGCGGAGTTATAAAGATGTGGGGAATAAAATTACTTACTCTCGATATTTTTCATCTGATGATTTCTCCAAGAGAGGCATGCCTGACAGGAACAGAATGATGAGTGTCGTGAAGATTGGAGAGAGAATGGCTAACCACTCCAGCCCCTCAAGAACATTCAAGGAAATGATGAAGATCCCCCACCACAAGACAATCTCACCAAAGTAATTTGGATGGCGAGATAACCTCCACAGGCCTAGAATATAACAATTCTCAAATCTATCTATCACTTAAACACATCTCCATCATTTCTATTCTAATTGCACCCACCACTGTTTGTTATTTTGCAATATTTGGCACTATCACTTATTTCGAATAATTATATCACTTACCATCATTACACCACTTGCCAATATTAGCAGGATCCTGTCGGAATTGGAATTTTTGAAGATCAGCGTATGTTTCTGCCAGTAGACCAATAACAAAGAGTCCCGTGCCAGCAGAATCTAAAGTCGTCATTGTCCGGGGGGCTGGAGGGATTGTGTTGTGAGGGGAGTTAATGAAGATCACAGGAAGACTAACAACGTACACCCAGACAGCCTAAAAAATTAATTGAACCAGTGTGATGAATGCTGACATCTGCTTCACAAATACAGCATTACTACAGTATCATAACATTTCAAAGATATAATAAAGATTTTCAGATTTCAAATCTGAATTTATAGATATTAACTTTGAATACCAGACGGTATTTTGTTTAAGCATAATATTATTCATACCATGCATTGTGCTTGCAAGCATTTATATACACCAATACACGCACACAATAATATTATCCACAAGTTATCGATAAACTTGAACCCTCCTGCATGTTCAAGTAATAAATTGCCATCCTCAGGGAGATGTCAATACAAAGCAGCAGCAATCCTATTACAGGCCTGGACAGGCCCTTTGGGTTCCAGGAGGTTGAGGCTCCCAGATTTCTAGACACATGAAGGTGGTTAGGTTGTCAGCCCTATGCACTCCTGGTACTCATTTCTGTTAGAGGCTGAGTCGACCCCAGGGCCATAGTGCAGCCGGAAGGATTATGTCAAGGAAAAATTCCAATGACACCATCGGGAATAGAAATGTGACCTTCCAGTTTGTAGCGCAGTGCCTCAACCAACTGTGCCACCGCGTGTCCCGTCAGTACAAAGGAATATCATCATCATCATGAGCTGTGAAGTATTAGGGATAGTGCCTGTTCCTTATCCCTCGAGATGAAGCTGGTCCTTCCATCTTTTCCTTGGACGTCCTATGCTTCTCTTCCCATTTGGCCTATATTTCAGTGCCTGTTTGGGTATCCTGTCTGTTTCCATACTCTCTACATGGTGTAGCCACTCTTGTTGGTACTGTTTTATTTCCAGAACAATGTTCTGCACTCCAAGTTTCTCCCTCACTGATTGATTTCTCTCCCTGTCTAACTTAGTAATTCCTAGCAAATGTCTTAAAAATTTCATTTGTGCTGCTTCCAGTCTTTGTTCATCTCGTTTCTTCAGCACCCAGGCTTCCCTGCCGAACTTCAAGGCTGCTTTAGCTGTGATATTGTGGATTCTAAGTTTTGTTTCTTTAGTCATTTGTTTTCCAAAATGCCTCGTATAACGCCATTTATTTTGTTATATGTTTGTATCTTATCTTCTAAATCACTTTTGTAATCTGATATAAGGTATCCTAAGTATTTAAACTCTGATACCTGAGTTTAAATACCTAGGATACCTTATATATGAATATTATATATTCCTTTGTAATCAATAATAGATTACAAAGGAATATATAATATTAATATATCAATTTTACATATAAATATGATAACATGTATGCTGTGGGCAGTACAATGTTCACATATTCTTGACCAAAGTTTTGTGGGAACATCCCCACAAATGCAAAACGGCCCTTTCCGCGCAGTACAGCGGTAGTCGGTCTCCCCACCACTGCAACAAGCTCTTCACGCCAGCCAATCCCAGACGGGCAGCCCAGCGACGGCCAGGTATAAAAGGCTACATTTCCAGCCAAAAGTTGTGCATTCCAGTATTCCGGATCCAGCGTTCAATATCAAGACTCAACGTGCTACGAGCCTCCACGATCGGCTCCCGAGCATCATCCGCCACTCGGCCCGTTAGCAGCATCTACAGCTCGCACCCTGCGGAACGCGCCGCAGTGTCTACCAGCACACGCTGCTCGGCACCACAGAGCTGTCCCAGGCTCTCCACCGCGCAGCCTGCTCCGCGCAACCGGCTGACACTGTACAGAACTCACTCTCACTGCACTGCTTCAGTGAGTCCGTTTCTTCACAGGAGTAACTTTGTCGGACCTCACTAACGCGGCCCTTAGCCGCCACAATAGCAAAGGAGAAGCACTTGTAAATACGTCCGACACGGACAACTGTACATAACAATAACCTGTACATATCTACGAGAATAAAGACTGACGTTAATGTGTTTACTGTTGTTGTGATTTCACAGTAGCAGCATACAGTAACCCACAGTTTTAACCAACAGTACGTGAAGACGGTTTGACCCTTCAAGATGGGACAAATTGGCTGTCCCGAAAGTTGGTAAACAACTACCAACATACACTGCATAACAACCCAGAAGAGCAAAGACCTTCCTTCAGAGTTCTAGAAGAAAAAATGTTACAATAAATACCTTACTGTAAGACACTTACCTGGAAGGTCCAAAACACAGCAAATCGAATCACATTACTGCGTTTATCATCAAAGCGTTTGTCTCGGCCTATCTTGAGGATACGGTACAGCAGATATCCTGATAATCGTACACCCCATAGACAGATGAAGATAGTTACCATCAACTGTCGATTGTCGTAGGTCTGAAATTGGACACAGACTGACATTAGCATGACAGCAAATACACGCACTCAGACACGCACGTGTTTTGTAACCGGTCTTCTAAGACCGCCCCTCCCAATCAAAGGAAGTATCTGAACGCAATTGAAGCACGAGGGGCGGTAGGAAAGTAACATCTTCTATTTTTTTCTCAGCAACTGTAATTACAGTTATAATGAGATTTACTTATGTCATGGGTACATGCTTTACAAATTGAGATTGTTTTTCCATAAAGTCTCCTTCATTATCAGCAAACTTTTTCCACATTTGCGTGAGACGCTCTATGCCGGTTGCTGAAGCACCGGGGCTCTTCAAGGACGCCGTGTTTCAGCTTGTCGTTGACCGCAAAATGGCGTCCTCGGACGGCATCCTTTGGGGGGCCAAAGAGATGAAGTCAGAAGGTGCTACGTCGGGGATTGTGCGGAGGATAAGGATTCGAATCATGTTCATGTTTGGAAGGACCTTTCGAATTTGTTCCTTTAACTGCTTTAACCCTTTAAAGACGAAGCGTATCTGTTTTATATAAGGACTCAGTGCGTACCGCGCTGTAAACACTCTCCACTTCGGTTATAAAAACCAATCTCTTAATGTTTTATAAGGCAAAAGTTGCTGTTTGTTCTGAGATCCGTACAAAACACATAAACGCAATGTGGGCACCACGTAGAATTTTTTAATGTTAAACCTGGTGCTACGTAAAGTTACCGCTAGGCTTTAAATGGTTAATACCTGCACATATCGCTGTGAACTGATTGTGGCACCTCACTTCTAGAATTCCACTAACGAGATTCTTTGACTATCCCAGAAGACGCCAGCCATGTACTTTACACGCAGAAGTCTGCACCTTGAATTTGATCTCCCTCACCCTCCCTACAGCCCCAAATTAGCACCCTCCGACTTCCGTCTTTTTGGGCCCCCATGAAGGATGCACTTGGAGGACGCCGTTTTGCGGACGTCGAAGGGCTGAAACACAGTGTGCGTGACGAGTGCCGACGTTTCAGCAAAGAGTTTTACGCGACCGACACACAGCGTCTCATGCAAAGGTGGACAAGTGTGTTAGTAATGAAGATTTTCTAAAATATATAGTCTGAACTTTGTACAGGGTGTACCCATTATATATATATACACATATACATACGCAAATGTCATTATAATTGTAAATGTAGTTCTGACAAAAAATAGGAGGCGCTCCTTTCGTACGCCCTTAGCATACCAAAACCAAAAATACATTTATATCTAACAATAACTGACAAAAAGGCCAGATATTTCTTGCAGGAATCACCTTGTAATATTTTGCAGTCACTGCTGAATGAGAATCTGTAGTGCGTCATACCAGAAAAGCTGCCGGTACCTCACCTGTGCCAGGAACAGCGTGAGCAGAGCCAGGATAATGAAGTTGGTGCCACCAGCAAAGTCTGTCAGTTTGTCCAGCTGGAAAGTAGCAGCTATAGTAAAGAACACCAGCTGCAGTGTCACCGTCACAATGGCGCAGATTGCCAAGTGGTGCTCATCTAGAATCTGAATTGCCATCACAGACGACTACAACCTGAAAAGAAACGTCCTTCCATGACCCTGTATTATGTAACAACCCCTAACCGCGATGTAGGCCCGGATAGCGTAGTCGATATATAACGACTCGCTAGGGGCTGGACGGTCCGGCGATCGAAACCCGGTGAGGGCGAGATTTTCCGCCCCTCCCCCCGTCAAGACTGGCCCTGAGGCCCATCCAGCCACCTGAAAAATGGGTTCCGGGTCTCTTTCTAGGGGTTAAAGCAGCCGGGGCGTGGCGTTGACCACCCACCCCCATCTAGCGCCGAGGTTAACCCTTTAAAGACGAAGCGTATCTGTTTTATATAAGGACTCAGTGCGTACCGCGCTGTAAACACTCTCCACTTCGGTTATAAAAACCAGTCTCTTAATGTTTTATAAGGCAAAAGTTGCTGTTTGTTCTGAGATCCGTACAAAACACATAAACGCAATGTGGGCACCACGTAGAATTTTTTAATATTAAACCTGGAGGTACGTAAAGTTACCGCTAGGCTTTAAAAGGTTAAAGAAAGAGTAGAGCTATACCCCTCCTCCGCCTATGGGCCTTCATGGCCTGTTCTAGGGTAAACTATTACTTTACCCACACAGCAATATATACAGTGTTAAAATCCCTTGGTACAGTGATTCCTAAAGGGGCTCATAGTGGTAAATCACACTTAGAGTTGCCAGGCGTCATTATTGTGTCCATCATCTGGTACACTGGAAGAAAATGGATGTTTCCTTCCACACTTGAATAGACGAGGAAGACACATATGCAGCTGGGAGACAGCAGTTGCGTCCAATACAAAAAACTGGACCCAGTGAATGCAATAAAGGCATATGGGGAGTGGAGGTATAACTCCATTCATTCCCAATCGCGGATTAACCCTTTAAAGACGAAGCATATCTGTTTTATATAAGGACTCAGTGTGTTCCGCGCTGTAAACACTCTCCACTTCGGTTATAAAAACCAGTCTCTTAATGTTTTATAAGGCAAAAGTTGCTGTTTGTTCTGAGATCCGTACAAAACACATAAACGCAATGTGGGCACCACGTAGAATTTTTTAATGTTAAACCTGGTCGCATGTAAAGTTACCGCTAGGCTTTAAAAGGTTAAATGTTGGTGAGTGGTCAGCTTTACATCCCGGCCGCTTTAGTGTCCTTCCTCCATTTTCGGGACGTATCTCCTGGAATCTTAGCTTGGGGATAGGCTTCTCAACAGGCAAACAAAACATGATAAAAGAATTCAGACTAACACAACGTTAGGGTTTTACTAATGACAAAACTTTGTCAATGACACACTACATGTTTCGATCCGTAGAGACCATCCTCAGGTGCGTTAATGCATAGAAGAAATTACCCAACAGGCATTTCTTTGTTTTTTTTTTCAGTATCTTCCGCCGAAAAAGTCAAGGTCGCTTCTTCCCTTAACCCAATTACTGTCCACCGTCAACTTCAATGAACGCCAAATAACTCGCAAAAACAGATATGCAGCCTAGAAATAACTGAAGATTAGCTTATGTATGTGTGTGTGTGTGTGTGTGTGTGTGTGTGTGTGTGTGTGTGTGTGTGTGTGTGTGTGTGTGTGTGTGTGTCCATGGTTCAAAAGGTAATTTAATGACACGCTGTGAGTTTTAAGGCCCTCAAGGGCAGTAACCATGAACTATACCGTCCTCCGGCATGTGACGTCAAAGTTGCTTCAACCCAGATGATCCACGCAGCAGATTCTTAAAACAAATTCGGCAATGCCACAACATGTCGCGTCACATCCCATGGTGTAGTGTTTTCAATAAGCGAATTTTGTCCCCTCTACAGCTGTATCCATTTGCCGCATTCTTTACAAATATTTTGATACAACTCTCGAGGATTTGTCAGACATTAGGCCCTGTATAAAATATAACCACCCTTTTTCGGCTGTTTTTGACTGTTTAATGTATCAGCGGCCACCCTGGTCACCTTCATATCACTCTGATCCATTAACAGATACGAAATATACATACTCCTGTACAGGTCCTGCAAAACAACCTCTTTCTGGATATTTCTTGTTTCCTTCATCCATTTTGTAATATTTGTAGCACTGGACACAAAGACAACAATACGACGTACACACACTTAACCAGTGGCTGCGGATCCAAAGGGCGGATGGGGTGGCACGATAGGAAAACTTAGTGCGGATATCAACAAATATATTAGAAAATATTACAAAGGAGCTATGTATCAAGAAGGGAAAACACCAACAAAAATATCAGAAACAACAACAGCAAAAACAACAGCAACAACAACAACAACAACAACAACAGCAGCAGCAGCAGCAGCAGCAGCAGCAGCAGCAGCAGCAGCAGCAGCAAGACTGCAGCCAAAATCAAAACAGAAAACTCCTCCATCTTGGCCCAGTCAACAACGTCATGCAAAGAGTAGCTGAGGTACCGCGCTGTGCTATAGGCTAATTACACGTAAATATGGTACAGACAGTCGGCATGAATACGCATATTTTTATTTACAATGTCCCTACCACTTCTTTTGATTGTAAACAACCATCTCCAGGCAGTTCATTAGATTGTGTGTAAAAAAAAACAGTAGGCTACATTGTACAGCGCCAATTCTGTAACGACGTGACACCACACCATTGCACGGCTGTGCTGTAAATTGGTACCTTAACATACACGTAAACATCAAATGATACTCCAAAACTGTATAAAATCACTTACATTAAAACGTCTGCAGTAATTCAGAAGTACACGTGCAGATAACAACAAAACATAAACGTCAAGAAAACACAAATTTAAGACAAGTGGAAAAAAATTCAGCACAAACTAGGAAAAGAGGCGAACATTAACACACGCCCCCCCCCTCCCTACTGCTTAGTCAAACACAAACAAATTTAACGGGAATCTCCCATAAAATATAAAGGTGGATAATAAAAGCACTGTCTCAAGTAAAGGATGAGAAAATCGACTGAACTTGCCAAAACGAAATTCCCTGTTTAGTGAGTGGATAAAAATAGCCACCACCACGCGTACTGGAGTGCTTGCGGAACTGTCAGTCACGACAATTTAGAAAGAAAGAAAGAAAGAAAGAAAGAAAGAAAGAAAGAAAGAAAGAAAGAAAGAAAGAAAGAAAGAAGGAAAGAAAGAAAGAAAGAAGGAAAGAAAGAAAGAAAGAAAGAAAGGAAGGAAGGAAGGAAGAAAGAAAGAAAGAAAGAAAGAAAGAAAGAAAGAAAGAAAGAAAGAAAGAAAGAAAGAAAGAAGAAAGAAAATAAACAAGCGTGCAAACTTACGCCAACAAACAGTGTAACACAAAAAACTTGGCGATGAATAAATACTTCTTAAACCATGTTCCACACATACATGTAACAATTGGCAATATACTGAAACATGTTCCACACACACATGTAACAATTGGCCATACACCGAAACATGTCCCACACATACATGTAACAATTGGCAATATACTGAAACATGTTCCACACATGCATGTAACAATTGGCAATATACCGAAACATGTTCCACACATACATGTAACAATTGGCAATATACTGAAATATGTTCCACACATACATGTAACAACTGGCAATATACTGAAACATGTTCCACACATACATGTAACAATTTGCAATATACCGAAACATGTTCCACAGATACATATATAACTTGTTCTATAGATACCTATAACAGTCGATAATATAAAGGAACATACTCCACAGATATATATATATATAAATATAACAATTCGTAATATACTGAAACACGTTCCACAGGTACATACAACTGGAAATTCATTGAGACATGTTCCACAGGTACATACATACAACACTCAGCAATAGTGAAAATAGAATTGTTTAAGTGACCGGAAATACGTTCTCAATACAAAATTACAAATTTTAATAATGCGGCCGTATTCATTCGCGCGTCCCCTCCCCCGGAACATAATACTATTTCGAATCTTTCCTTAACCTAAACCAAACCCTCAGTTACGTGGAGGGCTGGCCCGATCATTTTACCGCCCCCTGCAAACGACTCTTCAGCCCCCTGCCCTACAAACCCAGCACAAACCCCTACATGTGTACTTCTGCTTCTGCAGTGTAAAATTTTACAACATGCCTAACCTCCCGTACAAGTATTTTTCTTCCATCGTGGCATAAATGTATGTAGGATGTTCCTTTTCTCCTTGCTTCTTTGTAATGTTTCTTTACTCTTCACACGATCGCTTCAGGATAGAAAGTAACGGACTGTTGTGGAAACAGCAATGAAACTTTGGGTTCCACAAAACGTGGGGGATTTTTTGACTATCTGAAAAACTATCAGCTTCTCAAGAGGTTAATTAGTTAGTTAGTTAGTTAGTTAGTCAGTTAAATTAATAACCTTCACAGCTGTGAATAAAAAACACTTTAACCCTTTAAATACTGAGACTAATTTGAATTATATATAAAGATTCAGTTCGTACCGCGCAGTAGACACACTCCGTCTCGGTTATAAAAACCAGTCAGTTAATGCTGTATAGGGAAATAATCGCTGTTTGTTCTGAGATCCACACAAAACACATAAATACACTGTGTGGGCAGAACGCAGAATTTGTGAATGTTAAACCTGGCGGTACGTATAGTAACCACTGGAATTTCAATGGTTAAAACTTGATGGCCATGTTTAGGGGAATAAGAATTACGGCTAGAATACAAAAATGCTTTGACGCAGAATACTGTGTGGCCCATAGGAGCACCCAGAATTTTTCTTTTGGGGGAGGGGGGGGGCTGACCCTAAGGCTATATATAATTTTCTTTATTTTAAAAACCATGTTATGAAAACATGTCAAATCTCCGAGCGGACATCTAGTTATGTTACAGGAAAAACTAAAACTGACTGAAAAAAGAAAAAATCTACACATTCGTTTTTATTATGTTTTTCAGTATTCCAATGTACTAGTCATCAGCCGATTTCAGAGGATTTAGGCTGAACGGGAAATCACGTAAAGCCTTTAATATCATCGTGTCTACAAAATCTGCGTTTTTTTTAAATTTCGCTTTGGGGAGGCTGCAGCCCGGCACCCCCCCCCCCCCCCCCCCGCGATGCGCCAATGGAGTGGCCCCATTTGTGAAACAGTCGACATGAATGTAACATCCTTTATGACAAACCATCCCCAGATACAAGCTTCTCTCTCTCTCTCTCTCTCTCTGTCTCTTTCTCTGCCTTCCATCTGGCTCCAGGTTTAACGGCGCTATTTTTATATAAATTCTTGAATGACGACTTGCCTTCTGTAAAGCTGCCAGGTTTAGGCCGACTATTCTGGCACTCCGAATTATGACGATCATCAGCCAGATGGCTCTGCTATCAGGTGGGGCTATCCAGTACAAGTGAGAGGAAGGGACAGTTCCAACTTTATTATCGCCCAGGTACAACCAAGTCCTTTCCAATCCTTATCACTAAACAGCCATTTTCTTCTGGAGTGTAGGTAACGTCATCCTTACAGCAACTTGGGTACACGCTGGACGGTCCGGGGTTCGAATCCTTTATGGGAAAGAGGTTTAACTGTTGTCCAAAACGTCCACACAGGCTGTTGGACCCACCCAGACTCCTAGTCAAAGGGTACCGGGGTTCTTTCCCGGTGGTAAAGCGGCCGTAGCGTGAAGTTGACCACTCACCTCCATCTAGTGCAGAGGTTAAGAATGAGTGGAGATTTACCTCTACTCCCCCTACACGCTTTCATGGTATAAACAGGGACACATTTACCTTTACTGTCACGTATTAAGCACACATTTTAATATATGCTGTTATCCTCCCATCTACAACTATGCCTTGCAAGTGGTATCTTTCCTCCAGGTTTTTCAACAAATACGTTTTACCTTTTATCCCATGTGTAATACAAGTCCCGCTGATCAGTACTTAGCAATTCCATCTTCCAAATATTTGGAGAAGAGGACAAAACACGAAACTCCTCATTATGCTGTCCTCCCCACCTCTCTGTCGCTTCATCCAAGCATTCCCCCTGCCCAACGCCCTGTCCTCAGAAGAGTCTATGTTGTGTCCGTCATGTAAGAGACCAAGTTTCACACCCATAAAAACAAAATATTTTCTTAAAAAAATATACTAATTATTGCACCAATCAGGACATTCTCTGGCTTTTATGGAATACGCTGTTTCACATGTTCCCGATAGCCAGCTGTTAGCGCCTAATCTGAGCCAGCTGAATACAATCTACGCTTTCATAACGCACTCGTACTTCTTTGAGCTGTCTAATTAAGCAGTGACATGCATTTACTGCTTATATTCGAACTCGGTTATAACGTCACGAAAGGGACTGAATATTTTGTGTCGTTATAAACGAGTGTTGTTATAACCGAGGAGTATAATGTTATGGTTAACAGCGACGAATTAATTGGTACCACAGAATATCTGACGCTATAGACGAGGCGTCGTATAAACCGATGTCGTTATAACCGGGTTCGACTGTATATTGCTAAAGAAGTCAGAGGGAAGAGACCACTTGCAAGACTTGGGTGTAGACAGAAGGATAATATTAAAACAGATCTTGAAAAAAGTGAGATGAGTTGGCATGGATTGGAATGATCTGGCTCAGGATAGGGACAAGTGACGGGCTCTTGTGAACACGGTGATAAATCTCCGGGTTGCGTAAAATGCGGGGGATTTTTTGACTAGCTGAGGAACTGTTAGCTTCTCAGGAAGGACACTGCTCGATGCAGTTATTGTTATACGCTCAAATCGTCCTTTGATGGTGTGTATTTTATGCAGTTAATCAGCTGTTAAGATCACGGTAAAGTGTATCAATTTCAGACGCCAAATTCCTTGTGTGACGCCATATCCCAACCGAAGCTTTAAGAGTAGCTTTATGGAGCATCACGTGGACTGTGGCGGGTGGTGGATCAATACCAGCCGGCCGGCTCCCCGCTCATGTCGAAGAGTCGATTTACCCTGTCCCAATTTTCCGTGTCCCTCCCGCCCGCCACCATCACCTCAGTTACGACAGTAATGCGAGGGTTTCATCAATGAAATTTACTGTCATCTGGGATATGACGCCGTGCAGTCTGGCATAATTCAACCAAAATTTTATACATTAACTTTCTGCCTCCATCTTCAGGATAGAAAATTTAGGTTCCTTCGAAATTTTGGTAAAATTCTACCAAACTATACAGTGTCACATCCCAAAAGATAGTAACGCTGAGTAATTACCGCTATAAGAACTTCAGATATGACGACGTACCAATGAAATGTTGGATGCCTTATGCACTCTTGAGGAAGGAAGGAATCTTTATTCGCGAACTGGTCCCTGTCCTAATTTGACGGCGTGAAATTCTGCAAGAGCCGATTCCAGTGGCAGCGCGGTCTAAGACGTAGGTCTGCGGCCGAGCGCTTGCTGGGATCGTGGGTTCGAATCCCACCGGGGGCATGGATGTCTGTCTTGTACAGTGTTTGTGTTGTCACGTAGAGGTCTCTGCATCCCACCGGGGGCATGGATGTCTGTCTTGTACAGTGTTTGTGTTGTCACGTAGAGGTCTCTGCAACGGGCCGATCCCTCGTCCAGAGGAGTCCTACCGACTGTGGTGTGTGTCTGAGTGTGATCAAGTGAAAATAAACAACCTCGACACCTATTGTGAGTAGGTAGAAGAGGGAAGGGCTGCGAAATTCTGAAAGAAATAATGACAGAAACCTACTAACTAACCAACTAACTCCATAGAGTAGATTCCTTCCTGAGAAGCTAAGCAGGCCCTCAGCTAGTCAAGAAATTCCCCGCATTTTATTGAACCCAAAGGTTCATTACCGCATTCACAAGAGCCCACCGTGTGCCCATATCCTGAGACAGGTCAATCCATTCCACGCCCCTCCGCCTACATAAAAAACATTCGTGACTGTACTAAGACGTCTACACCAAAAGGCAGAAGAGGATCAGACTAAGAAGAAGAAGAAGAAGAAGAAGAAGAAGAAGACGAAGAAGAAGAAGAAGAAGAAGAAGAAGAAGAAGAAGAAAGACTGTACTAAGAAAAGACACCCCCGAACATGGCATTAGAAACAGGCAATTAGGATATCTAAAGCATCTGTCCGCTGTTGAGGCAAAGCACAAATTTGGGGGTTGGCTTTGGATGGCGCATATTTACTGTCAGGAGGCTGGACAGTCCGGGGTCCGATTGCCGGAAGGGGTAACATGATTTTATCCTCTTCCAAATGTCCAAGCCAGCCTACTATTTAACGCGTACCATCGCGGGAAAAGCGGACGCGGCGCGAAGCTGACAAAACTGCATCTAGGGCCGATGTTAAGAATGAATGGAGCTATAAATTCACTTCTTCATAAGCCTTCATCTCCTGTACGGTGAGAACTTCACTTTTATGGCTACAATATGCAGCATCAGTTAGGGTACATGAAGTGTTAACCTTAACCTTTTAAAGCCTAGCGGTAACTTTACGTACCACCAGGTTTAACATTAAAAAATTCTACGTGGTGCCCACATTGCGTTTATGTGTTTTGTACGGATCTCAGAACAAACAGCAACTTTTGCCTTATAAAACATTAAGAGACTGGTTTTTATAACCGAAGTGGAGAGTGTTTACAGCGCGGTACGCACTGAGTCCTTACATAAAACAGATACGCTTCGTCTTTAAAGGGTTAATTTTTGTTATGGTCAAAGGATCCGAGATGAGGTCCGAACTGCTCTTCTCCGATGTGATTAGATGTTTGTATAGTTTATACACATACAACATTTTGTAATCAAGCGAAAGTTTTACACTTTCACCTTGGATTTTGGGTTTTCGTACTGCACACCTAATGATGATCGAAACATAAAGAGTATAATTATCAAGTTCGGGTTGTGTCAGACGGAACGCATGGTTTTGTTTAAGTGCTCTTCTTGGATTGATTCTGAAGATGGAGGCACTACTACCCTTCGAAACGTCGGCAACTCTTTACCCAACGACATAGCGCCACATCCAACTATACTTGAAACTTCAGCACCACCGCTGTCTCAAGTTCAAACCCCGCACAATGCAGATTCTTTGAACACACGTGCGCCAAACTATACTGCCTGCACTCGAAATGTTATGGACCCTGTAATCCTAAGAAATGGGCGCAGTA
This sequence comes from Coptotermes formosanus, assembly GCA_013340265.1. Lineage (NCBI taxonomy): Eukaryota > Metazoa > Arthropoda > Insecta > Blattodea > Rhinotermitidae > Coptotermes > Coptotermes formosanus. The sequence continues at coordinate 242,713 of BLKM01000417.1, read as the reverse complement.
TTTTTCGTTATTTGTAACAGCTGCCAAAAGTTTACTGCTCTGTATTGTTCAAGAACCGGAAACTAAAATTGAGAGAAGCTATTAAACCTGCAAGGAGTGTAAATATTTTGCAGAAGTCGGTGCGTCTGCAGCTTGTGGTTTGTGAAGACCCCTGCCTAATGGCTACAGACATTGTGTATTTGTAGATGTCGACCGCGACTTCGACAGTGCCATTAATTAACTCACGTATATTAGAATCTATCTCCGCTTACGCCTATTGCTTTGTAATGTTATTCCATGGGGTTCTGGCTATATCACAGCTAAACTCCCTAACAGACGAAAAACTCTTGTGAAAGAAGATACAGTGATCCCTCATGAACATGTTGCATCGAATATTTAGTGAGGTTTGCTTTGACGTAGTTTTTAAACTGTGCGTGATTTCGGGCTTCCGCTGCGGTGTAAATGAGATTTTATGCGGTGTGATTTTACGCAGCGTAGATTGGTATTTACCGACGTTTCGGGACAATCTATCAGTCTCATATTCTTGAATGCTTGAACCTTTAAGACGGGGTCCCATAAAATACAGGGAATTTCTTGACTAACTGAGGAACTATTAGCTTCTCAGGAATGACCTTCTTCATGGAGTTATTTAGTTAGTCACCTAAGAGACACATTAGAAACATCGTCGTGTGCTTAAAAACCAGTGATTTTGAAACCCTCCTCTCACATCGCTTGTAATGTCAATATACATCTGTACTCATTTCCTTTACCTTCCCTGTTATTACCCTATAACTGTGTTACTGTACAAGAGGGGCTTAGATTAGGCGTCAGGCTAGTCTCTCTCTGTCATGCATGTTTCCTTCCCTCCTTACGTGAGGGGCTTAGGTTAGACGTCAGGCTAGTCTCTCTCTCTGTCATGCATGTTTCCTTCCCTCCTTACGTGAGGGGTTTTGGTTAGACGTCAGGCTAGTCTTTCTCTGTCATGCATGTTTCCTTCCCTCCTTAGGTGAGGGGCTTAGGTTAGACGTCAGGCTAGTCTCTTTCTGCTACAATATACCCACTTGTAAACAAAACTGCAGTGAAGTTATAAAAGATCTCACTTCATATTTCTAAAATGACGAGAATGTTCCTTACCCCTTTCTCTCATTCAACAGACCCACTTAAACTGACTCAATCCCACGTAAACAGGGTGCTTGGCAAATGGTTTCCTTTCAAAAGGATAAGTTAGAAGAACAGCCTGACAGCAGTTCAAATTTGTAAGATGCTACACACAATACACTGTAAATTAATACAGATCTACTACTCCGTTTATAGTGTTTTAATCGCGTAGTTTTAAAATTATATTAACGCACAATTAAACCGTAATTATATTCCCGTACGGTTAACCGGGTGAAATATTTAGGTTAGGTCCAATGGCTTGGTGATCCAGTCTGGAAACTGCAGTTTTCGATGCATGTGAAGTAGTATAACACAGACCGCCACCACCCATAATTCTAACTTGCTATTTATACTCATAACAGAAACTATTAGATGTTACTAACTTGACTAGTTACTGGAAGAAAATAACATGAATTCAAACACCAAGCAACTCCCATATTGATTCTGGTTTATTTATCAAATTACTGAAGAAATATGAGAGATGACTGGAAAAATCTCAAAAGAAATGTACCGCTGAAGCACGACTGTACACAAATCAATGCATTACACGGCACAGCCAAATTTTCAGATTTTTTAACTTCCACTTTCCCAGTTAGGCTGCATATTACCAAATACCGGTACCTAACCCGTCCATTAACATTCTGCATTTTAATAGGAAGTAAAGTCTTTCAGAGCTGCGTTATGTAATTTTAACACTCAATGGAATTCTTAACAAGCCAGACGCTGCTGGAAACTTACAATTGGTATGTACTTACCGAAACCAAAAATTTAAATGAGAATCATTGAAGATTTCTCATTAACAACCACAATTTCTGACACAGCCCCCGGGAAACTGAATTCCATATGGCGATAAACATCCACTAAGTTAGTATGCGAACATGTTTAATGCTGTCATTCAGCGCATGCCAGTATGCAGCACTAAATCACGTTTACAAATGAAACCTTCCCTTCTCCGTGTTCACTGCTCGACGACTTGCTACTCACTGATTATCTCCCCTGCTCCGGCTCCGTGCGAGCTGGGGAGCGACATGCTGCTTCTTATCCGTGGTGGCCTGCACACACAAGTACCCACGGATGTGAATTCGGCCACCACTTCATATACGTGTCCCAGAAACGGGCCGGTAGAGGCGCAACGAAGAGACATACCTGTACTGCTGAATAATGGTAAAGGTTATGGTATGCATTCAGCAGTTCAGGAGATAGGGGCGAAACTTTTTTTTTTGAAGCAGTCGCACCTTTTGGGCTTTACAAATTGAATCTTTAAATAAAATCCCGGTTGTAACTTTTTTCCCAGCTTTCTAAGGCACACGACTCTTCGTCATTTCGGGCTACTGTCCACGAGTATACGACAAAATTTGGCACGCCGGAAGCGGCAAAATGCACTCATGAGAACGCAAGTGTTCTTAACGTTGGACACGATAGGGCCAGACGTGCAGTACAGGTCTAACCTTGGCGGCGACGGTCATTCACGTGATTAAACCGCTGTTATACCTCAAGCTGAGTGCAATATGGCACGACTTGTTTTACTGGGTAATGACCGGGGGAACCTATGTATTGCATTGCGGTGTTTTCCAAGCACGGTTCCGCAAGTAAACATGGAATAAATAACTTCTAAGTACCACCAAAAATTCCAAATATCCCTCAAAATATCGCACAAATAGAAAAAGACGGCAGGAAAATTGCTTCACCTTACAATGTAAGTGTAATATACAGCTATGTACAAATTCATACTCTTGACAGTATTTTAGCAGCAATCAAATTGCATTCCCTGCTATCAACTTTTTCTGGACAGTAAACATTTTCATAGGTTGGGAAACACTGCTGTATATTTATACCCAACAGATACTTTCGAGAATTTTCAACATACCTGTCAAAAAAATGTAAATCTGAACATAGGAATGGATGACAAAAAGTTGACAGCCTGACAATGGGGTAACACAATGTCTGAGCTAAGGTGCCTTCTCAGGACAACCAAGCTGGTATTTGTCCACAGATGACAAAAGTCTGGCCTTGAGCTCCAGAAAAGGCTCCACTACTGTACATCTGCTCAGTGCCACAATGAATTAGCACACAAGAAAACACAATGGGCACACTTCAGTTGCCAAGTAAAACTCATATGATTGTGGCGATTTTTTTAGTTTATGGGAGATGGCAAATTTAGACAGCAGTTTAAATAGGCACCAATATCAAGACACTCTCAGAGATATCAAAGCTGGTGCACACAGTTCTGCTGATACCAGCCACAACTGCAATATCAAAACATTACATAATATTAGCAAAGACTTCCTTCAGATCTACCTAAAGGAGATATCAGTTCTTCACATCCAAAAGGATGTCACTGTCAAAATCCATAAATTTCAACCAGCACGCAATTGAGATAAGGATTAAAGTCTGCATGAATGTGAGGCTATTTTGAGCAGTAAATTTTTACTTTAGTTTCAGGCAAGATTGCTGTTGCTGCTGCTGCCTTCTGGGTCCAGCAATACAATTCTTCCCCAGAAAATTGGTAACTATTTGCCAGTTCACCTGCAGACTTCATCAATAAGGAAAAATCTCACATGTAGATGTGGTCTTTTTCTTAGATACATTTGTAGGCCAGACTACAATTGAGGTGACATTTCATTAAACCTAAGGATTAGAGCATGGGGCACAAAATAATTCAGAAACTATGTTAGTGGTTTGTTAAATACATAACTGAAACCAAGAGAAAATTTGAGTCAGTTTTACCTCCCGGCCCGAAAACACACACAATTACAGGAACCCTTTATGTTCCATAATAGGCAATGAATATCTTTGTCAGCTGGCAACTACCAGCTACTTAAAAAGAGGGCCTTGCATTTGGACTTTCGTTTTTATTTGGAGCTGTCAGTACAGTGCATGAACAAAAGCAACAAATAACAAGAAGATTTCAGTATAACATATAATTACATGTCATAACCCGTATCGAATGTTAAGTCAATCCCAAATTATTTTATAGTTCTACAAAAACCAGGTGTGCACCCAGAATTTCTTCTTCGGAGAGGGGGCTGACCCTGAGTTTACATACAATTTATGTTTCATTTAAAAAATTATGCTATAAAAATCGCGTAAGTACAACATAACACTGCCTGCAACTGCAACTATACACATACAAACACAACTGCACGTTCCGTGACTCAATCATAGTGTCCTATCTTCTTGTGTTCTTTTACTTGTATTAATTTATTTTTCAAAATTCTAATGTACTAGTCATCAGCCAATTTCAGTGGCTGATTTCAGCTGAAGGGGAAATGACATGAAACTTTTCATATCATAATATATATAAAATTGCATTTTTTAAATTTCAGTTTTGGGGGGTTTAGGGGAGGAGCTGCAGCGAGGTAGCCCCTTCCTTGGGTGCACCCTTGACAAAATTGTGGTGACAATCAGATGTGGCATTAAGTGATTCTCACAATACCTTCCACATCATTCCCTCACATGTGTATGACTATGAATGCTCCCCACTGTGCACCACTTGATGTTTCTGCAGATGACCTTTCCTCTTGAACGACTTACTACAGACTTCGCACGAAAACGGACGCTCCCCACTATGTATTAGTTGATGAATCCTCAGATTGCCCTTATTTTTGACTGACTTATTACATACTTCACAGGAAAATGGACGCACCGCACTATGGACATATTGATGGTTAATGAGATTGCCCTTATTTTTGAATGACTTATTGCATACATTACAGGAAAATGGACGCTCGCCACTGTGTATGATTTGGTGCATTTTCACATACTGCTTATCATAGAATGACTTATTACACACATCACACAAAAATGGACGCTCCCCACTATGCACTAGTTGATGTTTCTTGAGATGACCCTTATTCTTGAATGACTTATTGCACACGTCACAAAAAAATGGACGCTGTCCGCTATGTATTAATGTGTGTCTCTTTAGATCCTTCTTATAATTGAATGTCTTACTGCAAGCGTCACATGAAAATGGACGCACGGCACTATGTATTAGCTGATGTTTTTTCAGGTTGTCTTTATATTTGAATAACTTATTACAAACGTCACATGAGAATGGATGCTCGCCGCTATGTATTAATGTGTGTCTCTTCAGATCCTTCTTATAACTGAATGACTTACTACAGACATCACATGAAAATGGGCGCTCTCCACTATGTATTAGTTGATGCTTTTTCAGGTTGTCCTTATATTTGAACAACTTATTACACACATCACAAGAAAATGGATGCTCTCCGCTATGTACTAGTGTGTGTCTCTTCAAATCGTTCCTACTACCAAATGACTTATTACACAAATCGCAGGAAAATGGACGGTCCCCACTATGTACCTGTTGATGTGTCTCAAGATCGTGCTTCCCTCTGAATGACTTACTACACAAATGACAGTAGTACGGGCACTCCTCACCATGTGTCAGTCCATGTTCTTGCAGGGTACACTAGTAAAGAAATTAGAAGAATATTATGTAAATGTCTACAGACAAAAGAGTATGAGTATATACCAGGGCAGTAACGACTGTAATTTTCAATGCTGCCACAGTGTTGGGCACAGTTTCAAATATACAAGCAGCATGAGTAAGGTTAGCAGACTGAAAAGGCTGGCCTGTCCATGTCCAGTAACAGAGGCTAGATGTTTCTAACAGAGTATGATGACCATCTCTACACACCAGCTGCTGGTGAACAAAGTTTGAGTCTCCAAAAAGTTGTGTTTTTAATAAAATCAGACAATGGACAATGTCCAAAACACTGGTCAAGTTTATCATGACATTCACAGTTTACTGGAATTGTCCGGGTTCAATCCCAACTGTTATACCACCAATCCCAAAATAAATATAACTGAAGTTTGTTACAGTGTTGAATGATCACATGAAAAGGGAGGAGCAAAGTTCTGAAATATCGTGTGAAACATAATTCCCAAAATGAAGTCCACAAAACAGTAGAGTTCCACTGAACCAGCATGAAGACAACCAAGAGGTAGGGTAAAGGTACAGCTATCCCTGTACAGGCCGTTAGTGCTCCAGCAGGGTGAGGCTCCCAGAATTTCTAGATGGTTGACACATGAAGGCGGTAAAGCTGTCAGCCCTGCGCACCGGCTGTCTTTAATCCCCAGGAGATACCTCTGATAGTCATCTGTGTTAGAGGCTGACTTGACCCCAGGGTCACAGTGCGGCCAGAAGGATTACGTGAATGAAAAATCCCGATAAACCCATCGGGAATTGAACCCACGACCTTCTGGCTTGTAGTGCAGTCCCTCAACCAACTGCACCTTTGCACAGCCCCAACAGATAGGGTGGTTAATCAAACAGCTGGTTAATCCAATAAAACATTTACAATATTAATCATTTGATTAATGGCAATAAAAATGCAGGACAGTGAAAAATCATCACTGGCATCGCCAGGATAACAGTGCATCACCTGCAGGTATACCACACAATAATACCTTTATGTTGGTAACATTACTGTAACTTACATTCACTGTTAAAATTCTCATTTTCATATATCTTGTGTTTGGAGTTAAGGAGGTTGAGCCACACAGCCAGACAAGAGATCATCAGGGAACGCAGAGTCCACTGCATATGTATGTTATTTGACATACACTACTTCAGGCAAGGTACAATTTCTAACATATGTAATTGGTCAATCACAACAGAATATCTCTAGACAATTGTCAGCCATGTTGTTTCAGTCCTTACGAGTAATGTAAATGAAGTGCTACTGTGCCAAAAGATCTTGGATATTAAAAATTGTGTTTGAAATTCAGTGCCACGCTGTGTTACCATAATGGATGTGCAAATAGATTAAAGCAAGGCTTCTGCCAGATAACATGTTTCAAGTCACTTGTTAACCTTTTAAAGCCTAGCAGTAACTTTATGTACCACCAGGTTTAACATTAAAAAATTCTACGTGGTGCCCACATTGTTTATGTGTTTTGTACGGATCTCAGAACAAACAGCAACTTTTGCCTTGTAAAACATTAAGAGATTGGTTTTTATAACCGAAGTGGAGAGTGATTACAGCGCGGTACGCACTGAGTCCTTATATAAAACAGATATGCTTCGTCTTTAAAGGGTTAATGAATCTCAAGTACACTGAAAGTGACAACACAAAATGCAAGTGGTACTGCAAAAGCAACGTGCACCACAATAAAGTCCTCCCAGACACTACTGAAAGACGGGTCAGAATACATTGACCATAAGAATCGTTTCATGTAGACAGACTGAATGACTGATAGGAGATGAGAAATATACTGTGTAATCTGGGATACCTGTACCATGTGTTTAATCTTTAAATGGCTGCATTGGTATTTAAATTTTAGCACATGTTTTATGTAAAACATATTATTTGAATAGAAAAAGATAAACTTATGATATAAATGGCATTTTGTAGAAAATAAAACAGAGATTATGCAGCATGTCTTAAAAATACAGTGAATTCTCTTGTTGCCTAAATATATAATATGAATTTCTAGGGGTGGTTTTTTTATGTGTGTTCGCATATGTGAAGGTTGGTCACTTAAATGTTAATAATGGACACATACAAAACTCACCTCTTCTTCAGACTTTATCCCTGGGTGTGTCAATAGTGCCGGGTCTACCTCCACTTTGATATTTGTGACTTCATGTTCATCAAGACATGATGTTACACATTCTTTGCTACATGAACCAGGTTCAGCTTTCAGTAAATCTGTGCAGTTCTGTAAAACCACCATATGATTATCAATCATGACTGTGCCCTCTCAATGCATGAAACAGACTACACTTTTGAGAACTTCAGTTTTCACAGCAAGTTTCTCAGGATTCAAGTCTTCAGGGATGTTGTGCCAAGATGGAGAAGCTTACTGCCTTCATCATGTGGGTCTCCCAAAATAGCGTCACAAATTCTTGGTAGTTTGCTTGGGCTACAGTGAATAAAGATGGGGGCAGAAAGGTCCTCTGGAATGTTCATGTCTCTGTATCTACCTACACGGCATCACATGCCAGAAGACCAGAATCTTCAGGCTTAAAGCAGTTACAATTTGGACAATATTTATGTTGTCCAGTCTCACATCCTAGAAAAATCAATTCATTTGGTTAAAGTAATGACCTTCAACACAGCCGTGTATAACTGTAAACAAAGATCCTTCAGAGCACTGGTAAACACTGACCAGACACAAAAGGCATAATATCCCAGAAGACTTGAATCTACCAAATACACTCATGATAAAACACTTTGCAGTGCATCAATCCAGTAACTGCTGAACTGAACAGTAGCAAACATTCCCTGCATTTTATATGCTCTTCACTTCCTGGTGACATACTTTTAATGTGATACCTCCCAAATATCTTAACTTTCCAACATATTCAGTACAGTGTACATTTTTATATTAAAAATTTGTCCTGTTTTCTTCTGATATCAGACATTAACGTGCACAAAACTTTCTATGCGTATACTTCCAGACAAAATCTGTACTAGCATTTACCAAAATTGTAAGAACTAAAACAAATTCTGTCACTCATCTGCATGCATGAATGTCAGTATGTGTCTGTCCCATCACAAAGCACAAAGACTACTAATGCCTATGAAAGTGTGGAGGTGAATACTTTGGTCTGAAGCACAGCAGAAACTGCAGCATACTGTTCCACAGTTCATAATCTGTGGAATTAAGCACACAGGTATACAGAATCCATGGACCCACATTCAGTCAATGACTACATGACGCAGAATATGCCATAAAAAGGCGGACTATACAGAACACATACAAAATACTAATGCATAAAGATTTCATGTGCAGGCTGACCTCTCAAGATACTATGATGCTGAGCACCAGCATATATCGTGGAACAAAATGGTTAAGAACTGAAATATAATTCCTGATTTTTGAAGAGGAGATGCAGTAGCAATTTTTCAAATAATCACTGGCCATGTTTGTTAGCACCTCACTGATGCAAGCTACTGATTTTTCCCTCCCCAATACATGTAATGTGTAAAGAATATAACTCCATTCTGAATAATGATCAGATGCCCCCCCCCCCCTCCAGCCCAAATGCACAGTTTTAAAACCTGGTAATACTCCAACAATTGTGAAATTATATTGGGAAGGTGCATTACCTAATAACAATACAATCTGGTTCTTTATTTGTAATGTGTTAGCTCAACAGAAACATGAAAAAATGCACCAAACAAGAAACTACATACAGAAACACAAAGAGAGAATATGAGTAAATCACATGTGGTGTAACTGTTAACAGTAAAAAGATTAAGAAAAAAACTTGCTCCCGCATATATTGTTAGTACAGTCAAATTCAATTCAATGTACACATGTACAGCACAACTGCACACCAAACAACAAGAAAAACAAAAACAAGGTGAGGTAAGTGTGAGTGCTGACTCTATGACATAATTCCATTTAATTCAGTTCCCTATTAGTAACATGCTGACACAACAGCCAAAAGGCAAATTACACGGATGGCATAGGAGCCTAAAATATGTGAAACAACTTACCACAAATGTGAAGTCATTGATTTACAGGTACAAATACTGTCCAATGTGGTTACAATGTCATGAGAGGGACTGAATATTTCGTGCCACTATAAACAAGTGTCATTATAACGGAGGAGTATAATGTTACGGTTAACAGTGAGGAATTAATGGGTACCACAGAATATCTGACGCTACAACACACAGGTGTTGTATAAACTGATGTTGTTATAACCGGGTTCTACTTTGTTCTGTTTGTATAAGTGAAACTACTATTAGTATTTGCTGAATTGCAAGTCATATTATACATGTACTGTAAAAAAACATGCACATGCACACACAAACACATGAATGCACAAGCGTGCAAGTGCACACACCATCACCAAATAAAACTGCCACAGACAAACTCACCTGAGGCTCAGCCTTTACCACACAAAATGCTGATGGTACGTACACCTCATGGGTCTTTATGTCAATTGGGTCTTCTTCAGACTCTACATCCGTATCATTTTCTACTTTGATAGCGTCAATACTCAGCTGTAAAATTACACATAAATGACAAATGTTCCTGTTCTACCACCTGTTTTTCAAGTATTTATGTAATTTAAGAACATTTCAAAACCGACCGTAAAAGGTCAAGATCAAGGTGTCCCTATGCATGCCATAAAAGCAACTGGAGATGCTGAGGTACAAGTCCATCAACTCTTAAATTCTGCCACCACATGGCAGTGAGCAGTCGGATTCACAACCTGGTCACGACATTCGGAGAAGAGAAAATTCCTTTGCCCCTGCCAGTAATCAAACCACGACTCCTCAATCATTAAGACCATAAGGTAGTAACTGTAATGGCTATGTCATCGTGACTCTTGATGCTTTGTAAAAAACTTCAAATACCCAAGCAAATTTATTTAAATTACACAGTTACGAGTAATTAAAAGCAATTATCATCCTTATACAACCGACAAAATGCAATACGAAAATAACACAAGTTGCTAACAAAATTTAGTTTCAATGGCCGTACAGCTACCAGAGAAGCAGCACAATAAAATTACTTTCTGTGGACCGAACACTCACCATGCTTTCCATCACAGCAGGATGTGTCTCTTCAAGTCTGGAGCACAGTTTTTTGCACTCTTGTTGCAAGAGAGTGCAGAATTATTTGTAAGCTTAAAACTTTATGGTGCTGGTGCATGTATGAAACTTTAAATATTTGCCCAGGTCCTGGAAGGAAACATAATTACATGTGGTGTTTAAACATTTCATATTTCTATACAGAACTGTACCTATAATTCTAAGTGGGCAAAACAACATCCACCATGCATCTCAATATGCTGCAACTTCAACTAGTAGAAACCAGATTATCAGGTCTGAGCAAGTATGACAGCTGTATCTACCACAATGGAGAAGACGAAGTGTTAAAATGTGTACGGAGTCACAAGCATGAGACTCAAAGAACTCAACAATGCATATTTTACATAAAATCTTGACAGTGTTCAAAATAATTTTGTAGATCTTGCATACTTTGTACATATATGACTTATTCCACATTTGGAGAACTTTTGGATCTACGGAACAAATTAAATGTACGTGTGCATGCATAATGTGAAAGGATTCTACCGAATTTTCCAGTTTACCACGCAGTCTGACAATCCTCATGGACGAAAAGACAAAATTTAAACTAGCATTAAGAAAATACTTAAATACACACTCCTTTTACTCTGTAGATGAATTTTTTATGTATAATAACGATCCATAGTATTGTTTTAAAAAATGTATATAGTATTTTACACTGCAAAGTCCTTATATTTTGTATATTTATGTCTTGTTCCACATCATATTGAATTGGTGACACACTTATCGATCCATGGAATGCAGCTATATATACATGCATGTATGTATGCTACTCACTCTACTGCATCCGTCGGGGCGTACTCTACTGAAAACAATTACCAAAACTACACTGTAACTGAAAATTGTTTTATACGTAGACCACACGAGACACTCCCCACATCCCATGCACACTACGCCGTCTTTGCATCGCACAACCTCAGTGACCGACGCTATAACAGAATAACCATCACCATGTATACCACGGATATCTGATACGTACTGGCCGTACAATTCCCAACCACGGACCGAAAACCCGCAAGACAGTCACAGCCCCGCTACTGCTACCCTCGGTTAGTACTACTACCGTGTGGCGGAACAATCGACACACGGATGATTGGAACTGTACATGTATTGTAATCAGCGTATGCATCAGAATTCATCTAGCATGCTTTGGTCTATGGGCGTTGCCGTTTAGAAGCGTGGCAGTATGAGATGCCCTTGCAGAAAATATGTGTTCATGATATTTGGCACATATACAAGTAGTGGAACGGGAAGGTTGCAACTTGGTGATTGCATTGTGCAGTTATAGTTTTTTGTCAACCCGATATATTTTCGGGTGAGTTTGTTGGTGTGGCGCATCATGCATTTCATTTGTGTTCGTAGTTTGGCTCGTATTTTGTACATGTGATTTGTAACCCGAATCTGTGAGTGTAAGCATCTTAGTTACGTTAAACTTATGCTGGAGTCATATAAAGTTCTGTCACACCTTTGGGTTAGGTCTGAATTTGTGTAATGCAATGTGGGCATTCCTGGTAAATTAAATATTCATATTATTCATAAATGCCGATGTAAACGTGCATAGCACATTTTTAGTGGGCCTCTTACAAGCACTGCAGCAGTAGTACTTTTACATTGTAACTTTGATATAATTGAGTGACAGCATAAGCGCAATGTGAATACTGCAGTGTTTGGCATTTATTAAAAAACCGTGAGGCATAACCAAAATGCTATGGTGGTAGATGTTTGTTCAAATTTCAGCCTATGTAACTCAAGTAACTAGTCATACTATCAAGATTCTTTGAAACTGTACTGGTTTTAAGAGGGTTTCAAGTTTTTTCATTTAACTGATTTACTTGTAGGTCCTACAGAACTATTGGAGTTTGACTTTCTCAGTGGGTAGGAAATATGATGTACACAGATACAATGAAGTGGGTTTTCTGCAGAATCACAGTGTTTGGATCAGTGACTTACAGATGTAGCACCTTCACTAGATATCCCACCATCCTCCATCCAGTGTGCAGGCAGTTCAGTCGAATTCAGTTTTCACAAAAGACAGAAGCAAGATTGAAGTCTATTGATAAAGTACCCAGTGAGTATGCACTAATATATAGAGCACCAATGACTTCATTAATGAAAGTGGCTCAAGTGATGTCATGTGTCAGTATTTTGTCATTAGGTGCTGTTGGTGCATGTAGATATATTACTGACACCACATCTAATATTCCTTTGACATATGAGATGAATGAGTTCAATAAAATAGGGGGCATTGAAATTGATGGTGAACTGGTTTTTTGGGTCAGTATGTTTATAATTTTCAATGCTGGTATGTGTGCTGTGACGATGAAATATCCGTTAAGGATATACCATCATGAAGCTGCTAATTCATATATCTGTGTTTTAAATCGATTTTTGCCCTTAAAAACAAAGAACGTTAGTTTCAATGCAGGGGATATCAGAAGGCATATTCCATTCATGTCTTCGCTGATACCGTGGAGGGATGCTTTGTTCAAAGTTGGAAATAAAACAATGTATATTATGGAAAACAACTTTCGAACACCAGCTGATTTCAATACCATGTTCTGTAAAGTGTGATTTGAAAAGTCTGAGGTTATTATGGCAGGAAATATGAAGGTTTCTGTCTTTTGACACATGATGCCATGTAGTCTGGTAGGAGTGTACAATAGCTGTAAAAATCTTGGGTTCAGATACCGACTTGTCTCATAGGTTAATTAAAAGCCTCATCTTTCATTTGGTTTTGTTGTTAAATGACACAGTCAAACTATTTGTTAAATGACACAGTCAAACTATTTAGGCAGCCAAAGAAAACTCTTACGTAGTTGGAACTTGTTGTTTAGCCCAGAAGTGTGTTGAACCCACATGGCGTGACTCTGTACCTGGCAATCAGTGCTTCATTCTCGGAAAGTTCAGATGACTGGTGCACACCCAGAATTTTTCCTTTGGGGGTGGGGGCTGACCCTGAGGATATATATAATTTGTGTTTGATTTTAAAAATTGTTATAAAAATCATAAGTACAACATAACACTGTCTGAAACTGCATTTATGTACATAAAAATATAACTATATGTTCCATGACACAATCACAGTGTCCTATCTAATTGTTTCTTTTTTTAATTTTATTAATTTGTTTTTCAAAATTCTAATGTACTAGTCATCAGCCGATTTCAGTGGCTGATTTTGGCTTTGATATCATAATATCTATAAAAGCTGTGTTTTCTAAATTTCAGTTTTGGGGAGTTTAAGGGGGGGCTGCAGCATGGCAACCCCCCTGGGGTGCGCCCTTGTCAGATGAAATGCAGCAATAACTCAGAAATCCTACTGGTGGCATGCCATACAATTTATTAGTATAGACACTGCTACATGTATAAGATGTCATTGAACATATTAAGTTGACTTGTTAATGTGTAGAGATGACGTGTACTAATTATGAGACAGTAATAAATATGGCATTGTTCCCGTGTACTGCACTGCTTATCATGCTACTCAAGTGATCTGTCTGGCACTACTGAAAACAAACTGTATCCCTGAGAAACTCTTTTGCTTCTGCTGACCCCAGCTGAACCTAGCTGACCTGTATCAATCTTTGGCACAAAGGCACCTGGAATGGTGATGACGCTCAACCCTTATTGACTTGGTATAGGTAGGTGGTAACCGAGAATACAGACTTATGATTGTACACTTACAATATGTATGTATATTTCAGAGCATCCTGCTGCCTCCATCATCCAAGTACCATGCAGGTGGCAGGATACTCTGAAATGTCAGGGTGGAGACAGCAGTACTTCTGAAATACTGGAACCACCATACCAGACTGCACAGTATCAAAACACATTGTTACATGATTCATTGTATTGTAGTATAACAGTACTTTGTACAAGTATTTATGTTTAATAAATGTTCAGTAAAAATCTTATCTTTGTTCAGTAACCTTTAGAATAGTCACAAATCCTAACTCAGGGCCCAGCCACGTAACCAGAGCAGCGAGGGCTGCAAAGATTTAAAATCTGAACCAAGACACTCATTTCGAGTGGGCAGTATGCATAAATCTGTTTAATCATGATATAAAGTATCAATGCGAGTAACACCGAAGCATGCTATAAGTCATGGTCCCTAGCCGCCTCAGTCCTACTACCAGTGACTGAATATTTGGGCAGTGTCCATTTTCTCAGGGAAAAAAAAAACCCCACACGCAGAAGCGGGCTCTGCCTCTGGCACCAGGTGGAACAGTGAAACAATGGAACCTGCTCGGGGATGCACATTAGAAACAGCTAAGCTGAATCCAGGGATTTGGATGTCATTTTGTAACTGTAAGATTTTCAGAACTGTGTAGTGATTTTTCTAACCAGCAGAGGTGTTCCCCCACTTCTCCAAGATCAAGTGTAATATATTCCAGTCTTCTCTTGTTCTTTCAAGAGGTCTATAATGCCAAAATTCTGTGTAACATTTAACATTTTAGAAAAGAAGATTACATTGCTAGCAAACAGAATACTGGCAAATGAACATAACAGATTTCAAAAGGGCAAATCTTGCATATATCTGCCACCTTAATAGTAAAACAAATGTTTGAGAAGGCTGAATTCACTTATGTGGCTTTTATGGATTATGAAAAGCGCACAACATAAAGAGACAGAAACATATAGTTTACCTGAATTCCATTTCCCAAAACAGTGAAGTCAATAAAATATATATCAACATTGTCGAAAATGTGTGGGGGTATCGCAGCTTGGTTGTACAGTGTGGTAGTGTTATAAAATGTTTGGAGTACCCACTCAGTTCCTGTTTTTCACTGGAAATAAAAATGGCTTGACATGTGTTTGCATATGCAGTGATGTCATGAAGACTGACTGTAAGTAGCTATAACTCTAGAATATAATTATCTGAATGAACATTTTAAGGCGCATATCGAAAAAAATTATAGTACTGTATGTTAAAATTTGTACTTATCACATTAGTTGGATGATTTTTCTACAATACCTGATACACTATCTTTATCAGAACAAGTTTTTGAATAACATTACTAAGACCATGAGTACAACAAAGATTTCTGGCAAGGAGGATTTTATATTTGTTACACAACGTTCAAGTAAAAGAAAGCAGATAAGTAAAAAACTTGTTCATAGAGATTGATTTCAGATTTGTTTCCTGGGACTCTTGACCCTTAAAGATGGGACCAATATGTTGTCCCAAAACATCGGTAAACAATTACCACACGACGCCATGTAGTATCCCAGACGAGCACAGATCTCGCCTACATTGCGGGGGAAGCCTGAAATAAGAGTGTTCATAGAGGTGTAAGACGTAATGCAATGCTGCTATGTAAGACAAGAATGTATAAATGTGCTGTGTACTATATTCTTTATTTAAGGGCAACATTAAAATATTACATAACAATAAAAGATTAAATACCATGTATGAATGAAAAATCTTGAGTTCTCAATTATAATACAGCAAGACGTATCACATAAAATTATTCTTGCATATATCTAAATTGTATAACAAACACTGGGATGAACCCATACATACTTTACTAAAATACCCTATCAAATACCCTAGAGAGAGCAGTTTTATAAAACTGACTGCATCCTCAAAGATGGATTTACTTTTCTCCAAAAGATATGTAATTCCATAATGGCTCATGAAATCTAATAAGGAATCGATATATAAATATATTCACAGTAAACCTTGCACAAAGAAAAATCCTGTCCATCTTACAACATGTCTGTTTATGACTGCTGTAGCCTTGCACATTTCCACTGCTCACCTGGGGAAGTATAGGTATCCATTTCTGATATTTCAGCATCCAAACAGATGTTAGAATTTTGATAATATGGTGCTAAAAATGAGTGAGACCTACTGTGAAATCTGACCACTGTACAGGCTTGGTATTCTCCATATTTCTAAAGACCAGGGTTTGGAATCTGTGCACAGAAAACTCCGTACCTCATGATACCTGTGAGAGAGTCACGTGTCTGGCTACAACGCTGCGTCGTGAATGATGCATACTGTGAGACACTTCACTGCAGCTCCAAAAAGACAGAAGTACTGAACTGGAGCCAGCTGTCCAGATATGATATGATTTGGAAATGCTGTGGTTTACTTGGTAAACCTCTCAAAACGACACTGTTAAATTTCAAAGACCTGCGTTTGCATACGAAAATGCATGTAGGACAACACCCCTAAAAATTCATTTTATATATTTTGACAATGAGGAAATTTACTGCATTTTTAAGACCTCTAATAATCTTTATTTTCCACCACATGCTGTTACATCATAATTTTATCTTTTTCTGTTCACATAATACTTATGTTTTTCATAAGCCATGTTCTAAAATTTCAATACCCACCCCGGCAGGGTAAAGGTTAATCTACTGGCATACTTCCAGCAGCCTATTCGCAACATACTTAATAAGATACTTCACAACACTGTACCAGTTTCAGAGGTTATATACCATTTATGTACACTTTATAAACTGCTGATGTTACATGGTAATGATAAGATGCAAGGACTGGAAAACAGAATTAGAGGGAAAGCATTGCTTTGAAGTGACTTACGAAAACCGTTACGAAGCCTGTGTAGGCAGTCAAGACTAAAACTCTGTACCTCCCAACTCAAGACACACTGGTGTTATGCTCAGCTGCTTGGACAATTTACTATGCTTACTGCATCAGAAGTTCATGGTACTGGGATGTGTTTAGAGTCCAGAAGTTTTACCAACCACAGCTCAATTCAATAACAGTGGTTTATACATGTATACAACTGTTCCAATAACACACTGCTTTGCAAATAAGACAAAACTTGTGTGTAGTGGCCAGTATGAATCTGTCTGACTGGCATCTGGTAACTGTAAGGGAGTGGAAGGATGTGTGGGGAGATAAACATCAGTTACGACCACAAATGCCTTGGTGTGAAGGTCACGCTTGCAGATTCATACTAACCACTACACATATTGGAAGAATATGTTGTTAACAGTGCCTAAGCTTTATCCAACAGTTTTGTGACTAGCTTTACTGGCTATGCAGGAGTTTTCCAGCATCCATCCGAACTTAATATAAGCACAGAAATGGCAGATCTATTCTTAATCCAAAGAATAACAGCTGAACTTAATTTAACCATTGCAAATGCATATGAACTGTACGAAAATAGTAATAAAGGTAAAGTTCACCCTCTAACGTGCCACGAAGGCACAGACGGGGGCAGAGGTATACCTCTATCCTTTCTGTAAACTTGGTGCCAGATGGGGGGAGGGTGGTCAACACCACACCCCAGCCACTTTATGCCTGGTGAACAGCTCCAGCACCCACTGTGCCGGAGGCTGCATGGGCCTTGGAGCCAATCTGAATAGGTGTGGAAAATCTCATTCCCACCAGGGTTCGAAACCTGAACTGTCAGCCTGTACTGAGTTGATCAAAAAAGTTGACAGCTCAAATTAACCCGGACACTCCCTTGACTTGCGTAACAGTTCTGTCCCACAAACCTTCATGTAATTCAGATTTTACATATGTTGGAATTCAACTCACTACTGACCAAACATTTTATTTATTTATTTATTTATATAATACATGCATTATTAATCCTGTAACTATCTACTGAGATACTAAGCAAGGCGTGGTTGCGTTAAAACCTTAAAATAATTGTAGGCACAATAAATAAGTGGATGGAAATAATGTAAGTTTATGTAAAAGTAAACATAAGGTTGAGTTTACACAAGTAGGGGTTATGTAATAATCTTCAGTCACCTCTGACTCATTGCATTTTCTTTCCCATAAGGAAAAATTCGGTGCAGAGTTCAATATATTTTTTTTTTTGGAAAACTGAGCAACTCTGAAATTGTATAAATTCATATTGTTTAAGTGAGGACCCCCTGAAGGTATCTACTTTGACATGGTGGGGCTTGCGTGGTCAAATGATCCTGAGAGCTATGCTGGTGGTAGTGTAGCTACTGACAGGGTCTCCCATGCCAGATGGGTCAAAGGTGATGACCCAGACAAAACAGGGATAATCTTAATTTGGGTTATCCCATTGTGTTATTCTAAATACAGTGATAATAAACACAGTCAGACACACCATGGTGTATATATATATATATATATTTTGCACGCTATGTCATTTATTCTGAAGTTGTGCCAAGATACTGTCAACACAAAACGAGAAATATCTTCTGACACATGTTCTGTTATTCTATGAAAAAACCCCCGACATATGGACGGATGCTGGATTAATCACTATGTTAGCTTAGGGTTAACTTACACGAGTTTTCCCTGCAATGGTTTTACAGTCAAAAACAGTGAACTGGTGACGTTTCACTAACGCTTTTATGCTGTTTTTACGCTATTTTGTGTTATATGATTAAGGATCTGAATTTTAACATATATACATGTACCTGATGATGGCTCAGCCCAGCCAAAAATGTATATTGGCACAACCTTAGAATAAATGACGTAGTGTGCAAAATAGATATATACTGTTGTGTCTGACTGTATTTATTATCACTCTAAAAAATGGATAGCCTGGTCCTCCAGGTTGAGGCTATGGGGTGGGGCTGACAATCCCATCCCCTTAGAAAATGTTTTGTTGAGAAGCTTGTAAAATAGAAGAGGCTAAGGTCCACCAGGGACTGTAATGTCAGCAGAAGAAGTAAGTGGGGACATGTCTGTGTAACTATAGAAACTGCAGACAGGCTGCATATCTACAGAAACTGAGATGATCTTTCAATCCAAAGAATAAAAGCAAATGAAGATAAGCTTTCAATCCAAAGAACTACAGCCAACATGTAAATGAAACTGAAAGTGAACGACCCAAATACACAAACTAATGCCATATGCCAAATTGATGAACACCAGCTACATGTCAGTCTTTACCATCTCCAGATTCATGTTATAACGAAGGTGTACTGTGAGTATAATGACCCACAAGACATATCCAGATTCAATTAAATAAAAAAGTAGTAGCACTCAATGCATGAATAAAATATGCAAAATCTTTTGTACTGAGCAAATGTTTTTTAACTCTTCCTGGAGCAAGAACTGAGAGCACCAATATACTAAGGCCACCACAGTTACTCCAGCTTAGGAACATTTACAAAATTATATCAGTTAATATAAAATAATATTCACCAACTAATGCACCAAAATACATACAATCTTTATTTGTAAAAACCTCCTATATGTTTCGAACCTGCTGGGTCATCTTCAGGGAGAACAGCCTGCTACACTGTTGGGCACTGTTACACAGGGTTATACCCTGACCACAGACAGTACAAGACACCTCACAACAGAGGATGAAAGCAAAGGCACATTCTCACTTAACTGTGTAAGTGCATCCAACAGTGTAACAGACTGTTCTCCCTGAAGATGACCCAGCAGGGTCGAAACATGTAGGAGGTTTTTACGAATAAAGATTGTATGTATTTTGGTGCATTAGTTGGTGAATATTATTTTACATGAAACAGTGCATGGACATGGAACACATTAAATTTATATCAGTTAATCTTTAGCATTCAACAACACTTTCATCAGACAAATTACAATAGCAGAAACAGTACTATAACATTATAAAATATTTAACCATTCTCTACAAAAGCTCACATTATACCTATGTTAGTTTAAAATACAATTCATTATTTATGGGCATTGCATTATTCAGACATTTCATAACAATTTGTTCATGACCAACATAAGGTCACCAGGTGTGAACTGACAAAACAAGTGATCCCAAAATCAACTACAGTGCGTTTCTTTCATTACTGTCCTGAGCATGGGAGCTGTCATGGGATATTCTGCCAGATGCAGGGTTACTACGTGATAATGCTTTCATGCTCACTGCGATGATACAAAAAACACCCTGTACTGTGGGAAACTTGACGCTTTCTGTGCCAATGAACACTGTGAACTAATGATGCAGACTGTGCTATGCCTCATCTGATACAAATCTGGCTGATGTTCAGAGCTGATATTATGTACTATTTAATTTACAGATATGTTATATAGTACAGCCACGCAAAATATTGGATTTCTTAACAGTTTCTGCTTATCAAAAGCTTATCAAAGGCTTATAGATGGTAACATGTGAGTGACAGTAAGTGGGTTAACTAAGTCAGTCACCTTGTACTGTGAACTTCTTCTGGTCCATTTGTTTTGTCTGTTCACCCCTGACATAATGATACTGAAGGTTTAAAATAGTTAAATACAGACAGATGGTGTACATGTATATATATTTTCTATTTATATAACCATGCTTTAAGTTATTTATTTTATTCTTAGCTACCCACTTTTTTAGGTCTATGATTTTTAATGTCCTATGCAGGGGCTAGGGATAGGTTCTTTGGCAAAATGCAGAAAAGTGCAGTTCAATTTACTGCAGTTACTAATTGTATCCACATGACATTTAAACTTCTCGTAGCTGTTAAAATGATGACTGAGGCCGTTACCATGAAGATGAAGGCAGCAGGTTCCTTGAAACCATCTGTAACCATCTACAAGTCTACACAATGTTACATCCCAGAAGAGCACCATTGTTAATATCTGTATTTTCAATGTACACGTTATGGCAACTTGTTCAGAAACAGCTCAACTTACCACACAAATAGACATTACAAAGTGAATACCTCATCATTAGCTGGGAAATATAACCTACTATAGTGAGTAGGCTACGAGTTGGGTGACACAGAAATCATGGTTCGACTCCTCACAGCAGCAAGAGACGTTCCTCTTCTTGAAAACAGTCGGATTTGCTCTCATGCCAACACAAAAGCTACTTCCCAGGGGATAAATCACAACTATACCTCCATTCCTCCTACACGTTCATGCTATGGTGTTTAATTATGTATAGCTACTAATTTCTTGTACCTCCTAAAGTTCTTGAAATTTGTATGAAAACCTTCCAATGTGGCAAATGCGTCAAGAATTTCATGAACCTCATTTTAGCCTGCAAGAATATATTCTTAATTATAATCATCCAAACTATATTTTATTTATGAATTTGATATGTAAAATTTTGTCACTATTAGAAGATGAGTGCAGAGTATACAAGGTACTAAAACATCTGAGCTTCTCACATTGGCACTGCTGAAGATGGACTTTTGGGATATGATGCTGTGTCACTGGGTACATAGTTACAAATGTTTTGGAGGATCGTAATACCTTCGTCTTCAGACTGAAGCAGTCCAAGGAGATGAAGGCACTACCGTTTTTCAAAAGGCCATGAACGACAGATGCAACTCTTCTTTATGATATTATATGTTAATGCTTCATGTCTTAATCTACTCCTTCAATGGTGACTCCTACAAAGTGGCCATAATCTGTTAATTTCACCAACCACTACATGCATTCTCCCCCCCCCCCTTAAATTTTCATGTGACTGCAATGTCAGTCATTAAGAAAATATTACATGGAAAATGCGATGCTTTAAACACACAACACACATAAATTCCACAACATGCATTCAGTAACTACTGTCCATATTCTGATATTCAACACTGCTTCAAAATTCAATGTTGCTAGACTTACACATTAATTGTAATATGGTGTTTAACCCTTTAAAGACGAAGTGTATCTGTTTTATATAAGGACTCAGTGCGTACCGCACTGTAAACACTCTCCACTTCGGTTATAAAAACCAATCTCTTAAGGTTTTATAAGGCAAAAGTTGCTGTTTGTTCTGAGATCCGTACAAAACACATAAACGTAATGTGGGCACCACGTAGAATTTTTTAATGTTAAACCTGGTCGTATGTAAAGTTATCGCTAGGCTTTAAAAGGTTAAACTGTCTTTGCTAGAAGGTACAAATGATAGAAGAGTAGTGTGAAGGATCAAATGGACAGTAACAAATAGTTCTGAAAAGATGGCCCAGTCAAAATTTGAACAAGAGTTACAGCTGGTACAGCTGTATTTGCTAATGACTCAAACAAGTGGTCTTCAACCTCTGTCTCGGCTATCAGTTGGATATGCCGATTCAGCCTCTACACTTCAGCACTTTTCAGAACTGCAATTGTGAGACCTCTTATGACAGCTGTCTGGGATGGCACTGTGGACTGCATTGTAACCTGACATTGGGAAGTACTAGCTAAGACAGTAATAAGGAGTTCTGAGTACAAGACAGTCCTGTCAGCATCTAGGTTAACAGCTGGACAACTGTTACATTATACTGACAGTTTGTTAAAACGGTGAAGTTCACCCTAGAACAGGCCACGAAGTCCCAGAGGGTGAGTAGAGGTATACCTCTACTCTACTCCTTCTGTAACCTCGGTTCTCAGTGGTGGGTGGTAAATGCCATGCCCCAGCCGCTTTACCCCTGGAAAAGAGACCCAGTACCCCTTATACAAGAGGCTGGGCTTACCTCAGGGCTGGTCTGGAGGGGTGCAGAAAATTTGCCCATCGCCAGGATTTGATCCCCAACAACAGCCCAACCCATAGCTAGTGGCTATACCAACTATGCAATCCCGGCCCACACTAACAGTTTGCTAGACACCTTTAAATCTGAAATCTTAAGTTCTCATGGTACTGTTGCTGAAAATTCAAGTCTCCTGGGATGTAACAATGTGCCTTCATGTTCAGGGTCAAGCAGTTCTGATTGGACATTATTGACCCGGAATATAAAGGCTCTGTGATCCTTTGAAATGTCTGGGACTATTCCCCAAATGACACAGCATAACATCCGAGAAGATGTGAATTTCCCTCTAAGTCTATTTACACATCTCAGAGTCTTACACTTTCCCTCAATTTTCAGTGAATTTAATGTAATAATTAATGAACCAAAGGTTTTTAAAACAGTTACAAAAATCCAAACTTTCCATTATTTGCGTTTGTTACAGTATCCAAAATCTACCACATGTGCAGCACATGGACAGGTGAATGGTGAAAAAGTGCGTGGTGACAGAAACCTGCCTTTGTAACAACAGATGCAGAAAAAGTGTGGGGATACAGAAACCTGTCTTTATAACAACAAAGAAAAGAAACTCAAGGCAGTGTGAGAGATTCACACAAAGGGCCAGTTGCTGTCCCTATGGCAGCGAACATGTTAACAACAATAAAATATTCCTTTTGAACATATTTTAAAATAAAAAAGACAGATAACAATAAATATCTACAGCAAAGCCCCAGAACTAAAGCTCATATTGTGCTTTCAATTGTAAGGTCAAATGGGGCCAGTAACAGGTAAAAACCATGTGTAAAAATTTCTCTCATATCTACAGCATGATTAACATAATAAATTGATATAAAATGTATATAAATCAACATATACACACAATACAAAAAATCCAAACTGTCATTTATGTCACCGTTGCTCGCAACTAAGCTACCTGCTGCCTAGCTTTCCAGCGGGCATGGCAAAGATGAGAAAGACATACAAATTTTGGTCACAGAACATGCAGGGAAGAGACCATTTGGAAGACTTCAGGCATATGATGCGAGAAAAGTATTAAAAATGGATTTTAGGGTGGCAGTGTGTGGATTGGTTTGGTTCAGGTTAGGGATCAGTGGTGGGCTTTTGTGAACAATGTAACAAACCTTCTGATCCCCTGGAACATAAGAAAGATCCTGTTAAGAGACTGACTAGCAGCATGTCAAGAAGGGCTCTGCTCCAGAGAGTCTGTTTTCGGTCACTTTGGTTTTATAGAAGTTAGTAACATCTAGTCCCTGCAGTCATGGCTTCCTGTCACAAAAGTTCTTTCTATATTTTAGTCAGGTAGTAACGTGACTGAGCCACGTATCCTCCGATTTAATGGAAGTCTGTCCTGCTGTAACTCTAGAACTTCTTATACCTGTTTTTGTTATGAATTCTGGAATTATGCCGTAGATTCAACTGGTCATGGAAGTGTTTCATGTGTGAAACTTGGTCCCTCATTTTTCAGTTAAAAAAAAAAATCTTCTTCTTCTTCTTCTTCGCCACATGGTCCTTATAGTTTAACCAGTGCCTCCTTCAGAATGATAGCCCATAAGTATCTGTCTTCTGCTTTCTTCCTCTACCTCTTAACACCCGTCAATTTCAGATCATTCTCAGTATGTTCTACCAACCTTAATTTTGGTCTTCCTACTTTTCTTCTTCCATCTGGTTTCCCAAGAAATACTTTGTTTACAGTCCTGTCATCAGACATTGTTACCAAGGCACAACACATATTCATCTTTATCTACAACGTAGGACATGTTGTTACACTGTGATGAAATGTAATGTTTCAGTACGAATGTGCTGGAGGATAATATTAAGATGAAACACAGACAAACAGAGTAACAGTGAAAGCTGCATAATGAGGAGCTTCATACTTTGTACTCTTAGCTTTGGGTGATTAAATCAAGGCATGATAAGATGGTCCGGACATGTAGCACACATCTGTAGGAAAATGTGTAAAATGTTGGAAACCTTAAGAGACCATACGTGGGACAATAATATTAATACAGATCATACAGAAATGCATTGTCCTGATTAGATCCTTTGTCAGGGTTTCCATGAAAGACTCCCACACCTTGCTTTATCATATGCAGGACGCTGGGTGCAACTATATACTCTGCTTCTGCCACTTTTGTTCAAAATATTGAACTGTATGCATTTTGCCTTTTGTGACCTCTATGACCATTACCCAACAATATATTTTTTACACTTCTGTAATATCTGTGCAGGAAGACATGTAATTTTTTGGAGTGAGGGGTAATTTCTATCTGTTTTCAAGTACTGTAATATTGAAATATCATATTTTGGGAACACTTCAATACATTTCTTACGAGAAACCCAACAAAGTATGCTCAAACTATGTTACATAAGATGTGAAGCTTTCATAATGGATAAGTGGACTGAAGTCATCTTAGGAAATCTGATGGGTCAAAGCTTGAAAGCAACATATTCAAAATCTGATACATTCCCCTCACTGGGCTCAATCTGTGAAATGATCATTGTAATTTTCTTTGTTGTCTCAGACCCTCTGGGATAGTACCTCAAATCTGACTATGACTGCTTCCTTTCAATTGTTTTCCAATTAACTGTTCACTAATAATCATTTCGGACACTACCTAACCTGAGCTAAGGAGTTAATAGATTTCTGGTATATTTATCAGAATTTCGTTACTATGTTTCAAACTCTGTCTCACCTTCTAGCAAAGACAAACTCTTTACAAACATATCTCTTCACATAAAAATTACCTTGAAGTATGTAGTTCTGCATGAACATTTAAAGACAGTAACTGTCACCAGTGGCTGTTGTCACAGCATTCATTAACAGTCTTCGGTGTCTCCTACAGGTATCTTAACTGACAGGAAACTTCGCTGTATTCCATTTACACCCTCCTAATGGACAAAGAGAGAAATAACTCCTGGTATCTACAGGTGATTCAAAAGTCTCCACACATAGGGATTAATTGT
The DNA here is from genome assembly GCA_013340265.1 of Coptotermes formosanus. Lineage (NCBI taxonomy): Eukaryota > Metazoa > Arthropoda > Insecta > Blattodea > Rhinotermitidae > Coptotermes > Coptotermes formosanus. The sequence continues at coordinate 216,641 of BLKM01000417.1, read as the reverse complement.
ATTTTTCTTTTCAGTAACATACTGTGATGTCTTTGTCTAAAGCAGAGCAAATACAGATCATGCTCCTGGCAGGATCAGCAAGCTGTCGCAAGTGTGCTATCAATGTAACAGTGCTGACATAGAGCACGTCTTATAAATAAAGGGGCCACTTGCCCCATCTATGGAGACTTTTGAATCACCCTGTACACTGAATGGATATGGATAAAATTTAGTACACAAGATCTGTCTCAAAGTTATCATGCAGTTTTAATACTGATTTATAGCAGTGTTACTTTATTGTGCACTTTATTGTGCCACAGACCACTTGTGCTATACAGGTAGTAACCATCACCTACCAGTCAGACTAAGGACAGAACACTACGAGAATTACATATATATATCACAAGATGATAGTCAAGACTGTGTTTAGAGATGTAAATTCAAAGAATGCAACTTCTGTGGGCTCTGAAAAGGAATACACCATTCCTCTCTGATTTGCCCGGTGTGTAGGGCTCACAACCTTACCACCTTCATGTGCCGACTGCCTTGGAATCTGGGAGCCTCAACCTCCTGGAACCCTCAGGGCCTGTCCAGGCCTGTACATGGATTCCTTTGCCTTTAACTTTTACTCTGATTTGTATACATTCTGTACGCCAAGTGCAGTATGCATGTGATGTTTTGGAATGTGAAACTTATCTAGCGAATGTGTGACAAAGTAGCAAATGATGGCGATAGCATGTGAACTCTGTTTTCAAGATTCCGCTGCAACACTTGCTTGAACTTGGGGAAAAGTGACGCTCCCCCACCAAACCACCACTTCATAACAGATTCTCAGGAAAATCCAATCACAGTATGTGTTTGAATTTGTGCATAGGTGATTCTGATTTACAAAAAAAATGTTCTTATATTCTGGTATGGATGGTAAATCCCCTGCTACTATGGACACAGTCAGTTGGATTTTAACTTCAGTGTAATGGTCATTGTGATGAAAAAATGACATGAGGCCTGCTGTGCCAAAGTGTGAACTGTCGTAAGTGTATGACACACAGATGGTAAAGGTTAAAATATACTACAGTCATTGCAGAATTCCAGCAGCCACTTGAGCACCAATATCTAACAGCAAGGGATGATACTACTGGAGGGGTCTATACCTGATCACATGTGGCCTACAGAAGACCTTCTGGTTGTCATCAGAACAGTCTACGCACCCTTCAGTTTGGGCCATTCCATGCCTCATGCATATTAAGAAATGAAACATAAGGAAAATAAAGCAAAACCAGTAGAGTGACAAATTTGCGAATATTTTCAAGGAAAACTTACTTTAAATCCATACTCTAAAATTATGGTTTTATAGTTACGCACTCGACGTTCATTACCGCACTTACCGATTGGTTCCCAATATTTACATGCACCAACAGAGATGCCAGCTCCAGATCTTCACTGTAAGCATTTTTGAGTGGAACACTGCGATAACCACTTCGCAGAGTTGTGACCTAAACAAACATTTGTGTTAAAAGTGTCTGTATTCTCATATTATGGTCTTCTGAGATGTAACACCATGTAATGAAAGATTTAGCACGCTGATAACTTTACTTTATATTTCTGGAATCAGCCATCCACTGTCAAACTCTGGTTATATATGAACGAACCTGAACACCTACCCAATTTTAAATATGTTCATCCTTTTTTGGAACTTGGTACTTACAGGATATGTTGCCTGCCCTATGAAGTTTGAATCACCAAACATGTCCTCATCCTGGATCACAAACCTCAGCAGAGCAAAATGTGGATTAATAACATCAAACTCACAAATCTCATTCCACACTGGATTGAAACCATTGTCAGCTGCAACACAATAAATAAGACTCCCTATGGATAAACCTCTTATGTATCTAAAAGGCTAACACTTGCTATTCTGTCATTATGCATGGTGGTAGTCACCAGGGCCGGAATAAGGGGCGGGCCAGCCGGGCAACTGCCCGGGGCGCCATCACTGGAATAATCAGAAATATGATTTGAGTAAACTCAGGTTTCCACATGCAGAAGAATTTCACCAAAAATTATAAGAAATTTGGGTACACACCCTCAAAAAGGTTTGCCAGCCCTGTCCTATGCCAAAAAAGTTTTAAAAAAATATTGGTTTTTAAGGGGCCTGAAATTATTAACCTGCCTGGGGCACCCACAAGTCTCAGACCAGGCATTGTTGTCATCAGAATTTGTAGTACAAAGTTCTTTTTCTAATATATGCGACTGAGCAGGACTAAGCACTGCTGAATGAGCAGCACCCTGAGCTCTGTGGCAAATAGTTCCATGATTTAAAAAAAACAGCCTGTACAGTAGAGGCTGTTAATGTACCACTCAATGAGTGGGTTGCATTTTAAGCTAGACGCTCTGCAGTTACACAACCAACAAACTGTATCACTAAGTGGAAGCAGAACGTGTGCCTGTGTCACTATTGCTGTGTCCACCTGTTATGAATAAGGTTCATATGTTCTTTTAGACAGCAGCACCATCAGATGCATATTGTTACCCCATCAAATTTAGTATCTCAGTATATATGCAGCTACTTCCCCAGGAATTTCCATGTTACTGAAGTCAGAGATTTCTGTTGAGTAAGCATGTTTGTAGTGGAAACAAATTTTGCACATGCATATAAATTATTTTATCACTATATTTTATGCTCCAAATTCATGTATGGCACTGCCAACCACAACAATTTTCTGTTAATGCATCTGACAATTACAGTCACTGTCTACTGGGGCATGACACTGTGTACTTTGGTGTGCATACTCATACTTTAACATTCCACACAGAACTGAAGATCAGAGTGTTCTGGGAAGTGCTCTAACATTTCAGAGGATCCTACTGCCTCCATCACAGGAGAAGATAACTGTACATCTACCAGACTACATGGTGTCATAGCCCAAGACAGTATCTTCGCAGTCACCATTGTGTGAAGTGAAAACCTTACTTACAAACCGTCTTTGTAGTAAGTTTCGAGCCTGTGTCATATTCAGCTCCAATCACTTCAATTTCCACAGATGGGCTCGAAATTCCACGACCAGATCTGTTGAGATGTCTTGCTCCTATTACCCGTATTGATAAGGTCAGTGGCTCCACACCCACCAAAGTGTTCTTATCATATGGATCGAAGTCATCCCTGAACAAGAACTGTGGCTTCAAGAGAAAGCCACAGTTTCCATTCTCTCGAAACCTGGCTTGATTCAGCTGCATGAATTTGTCTGTAGAAGCGGACATGGCAATGTAAGTGGACAGACGCAGCTATCCAGTCTTTCTGCAAGGCAGTGTGATTCTTTTACCACTGATCTGAGCACCACAGGTGTCACGTGTGTTCTCGCATATGCAGCCTTCATATGCAACAAAGCTGCTGTGCTTGGTGCAATGATAAAAGAAACACTCTGTATAATAAATATAAGTAACTCTGGTATTACAACTTTAACCTTTGCCTGTTGCATTTAAAACATCAGGGTGTCATGTTATCAGCCAACATGTTTTTGGTTAAGTGTTTATATTTTAAATAACATTTTAATATGTCTTTCTGTAATACAGGCAGTGTTATTTTAAGTTTATTGCATTACCTTATGCTAAAAACAGTCAAGGATTAAAGACTTAGCACAGCTACCACAGAAGTACAGGTAAAGGTGTCCCTCTGCATGCCACTAACACATATGGGGAAATGGAGGTACAGATCCACTCATTCTTAACCTCAGTACCATACAGGAAAAAGGATCAAACTACTGACATCCACAACCCACACTCCAAAATGGTATAATGAGAGGTAAAATAAGAAGAGTAATTAAATTCAGTTAAGGTAAAGTGATTTACAGAAGATGGTTGCCTTTTATATTTTTACACACCATGCAGTGTTTTGTCACGTTGAGGGAATATACTGCCTTTACCTGCAGGGTGACTCCATTTGCTGAGGATGATGCTGATATAATGCAGTGGAACAGTATGTGTTGGTTACACAGAGAGGTTTGAGGGAATTTGGCCAATTGCAGTCACAGAAAAGAAGATGGCCATGGCACAACACAACATTGACCTCGGCCATTGAATCATGCTGAACAACATCGGTATCCTGGCCGGAAGATCCAAGGGCATGGACCGGCTCACAAGTGATGCGACAGAAATCAAAGCAGAGTCTCCCTAAGCAAATTGCTTGATTCTCATGCATTGTCTTGGAAGACTAAGGTGGCAAGAATTCTCTATGAGAAAGAGAGATCTGCTCTCCTGAGGCAACACCACCTTACTTCAACGAAAACACCCACAGGAATACTGTGTCAGTGGCCATTGTCCACCTCCCACAGCTTCCAAAGCTTCCTTTCTATACACCAAACACAATACTGCTTTTGGTATGCCATCCCTTTACCTGCAGTCTGGTAGTTGAGGGCTACCATCTGACACCCTGAGTTCCAGAGTGGAATTGGATTGTAATTTGACGAGTCTATCCGCTGTCCTTTTGGGTACACACGACTAAACTGGACCTGTTCAAAAGCGAGGGGAAAAAATTAGCAACAGCAAATAACTTACATAACCCACTCAAATAAAGAGTTCCTAAATGTGAAGCAGAAATTCTAAATACTTCAGTGCAATGTTTGGTTTTTGTTGCTCTCCAGAGAAATAATACCATACATACACTAATGCATTCTTCTGCTTGTGTGAAAAATTTTCATTCAGAACATTTCTTTAATTTAAAGAAACCATCCCCCAACATTAAATTAATTAAAAACCTCCACGTACACGCAAAAGCAGGAAAAAAAATTCAAACAAATTCTAGGTGTCTGAAACTAGGTATCTGAACTAAGCTAAACAAAACAATAAATTATCCACTAGTTCTGAAGATGTGAGTTGCAAGTACTTTGGACATTACAAAGTACAGTAAAACCCTGTTAAGACGTTTTTGAAAATTCCAAGAAAATCTGACTTCTTAAGTGGGAAATTCTTAAATGGGTAGGACCAGAAAGTTCTATTTTTTAAATTTTTTTGTGAACTTATTACACATGTATGCTGAATTTGTACAATTTGCAGCTGTCTTAACAAATTGTCACTCCTATCTGACCATTTAACCATTTTGTCTGTAACCTTTCATTCACAGTTTTATTTACACCTTTACCTATACTGTCACTGACTTTTCATTCACAAGTTCGCATTTCATTCCAGATGTTTATTTTTCCTTGAAATATTTTTTGAGCATGGGTTGTTGCTCTTTCTTCAAAAACAGTTGCAGTATACATCCTCAGATTCTATAGGTTCGCTTTTAGGCAGACCATAAGGGGTGGTCAGTAGTTCCAGTCACTTTCACTAACTCTGCAGTGTCTTGAATTTATTTTCTGGAATGGCTGATGTAAATTATCTGCATACAGTCACCACAAATGTTTCACAATCACGCTACTCTGTGACGCGTTTATATTACTGCCAGTAAATTACATTTAGACAAGTTATCGCGATCGACCACCCACTTATCTCGTGTCAAACCGCTGTCCCCTAACCAATGTGGAACACCATGTCACTTCAACTAGCACATGCCTTCTTCAAATGTTATTGGCTGCCTTCTTTTCCTCCAAGTACCAGGCAGTTGAAGCGGCAAGTGAGCTGCCACATGCCAGCATTGCCAAACGCAGGCTTATGCAGGTCACAGAACAGCTAGGATCAGCTTCCGGCCCCCCAATACAATTTTTCGGTTGTTGTGAGAGACTGAGTAGTGGGGACTGACCGACTGCAGTCTCTGCATAACACCCCGTTGGCCGTGAGGTTGCGTCATTCTGCTGTGTGAAACGTGGCAGAAATGACATTGGAGATTAACCTATATGAACTGACCACGCCATTTGAATGCTGCGTTTTGGAAGCAGAACAAATGGAAACTCGGGCAAATTCTTTAAGGTTTGGAACAGAAAATGTATTAAAGGGGTAAAAAAAAAATTATTTCATCGTCAAATTTGTTACTTCTTAGGTGGGAAATTTCCTTATGCAGGCACATATTAAAAGGGCAACATGTAATGTTAATCAAATGGGAGAATTTTTGTGCTTTTTTATCCTGACTTTATAGGTGGGAAATTTTCTTAAACAGAGATGTCTTAAACAGTTTTACAGTACATCAATTCCATGTAATGAGTATAAGATTTTGAACATGTACCTGAAAGGAAAACACACAATACTAACACCAGGATCAAGGCGTGAGCAACATGTTAGAAAAGGCATTATGTATAAGGTTAAGAATATGCAGTAAAACTGAAGCACAGCAGCTCTGGGAAGACAGATATAGGAAGAAAGGCCTGGCTGCTGGATAATCCATATGAAGTGGAAACGTCAGAGGAGGAGTACAAGAAACAGGAGGATGGGGGGGAGGAGGAGGCAATAAAATACAACAAACAAATAATAAATATTATTTACTTTATGTAGTGAAGGTTTAAAAAGTGAGATCAGAGAGTGTAGAATGAATTCATCTGGCTCGGGATAGAGACAAGTTACGGGCTCTTCGGGACACACCAGTGAACCTTCAGGCTCCATAAAATGCAGGGAATTTTTTTTGATTAGCTGACCAACCATTACAATATTACTACATGTACTGCCATCACACACAATGATCCTTTATTCCATTTATCAACAATGACGCAAGTTTCGGTACTTCTTATGGATTATCAACAGGTATAGAATACATATGTAAAACACAAGTTCATTTGCAAGTGAATATTTGAAATTTCTGAGCCCACAAATTTAAAGTCGTATTTCAATATTCACTTACAAACGCACTTGTGTTTTATATACGTATTCCTTGCCTGACGATGGCCCATAAGAGGGACAGAACCATGTAGCATTACTGATAAATGCAATAAAGGAGTGCTGTGTTCAACAGCAGTGAATATAGTGCTCCTGAAATGTCACAACATAACAGGATGAATTCGATAAAAACTTAGAAACCATCAGCTTCTTAAGAATGACTCTACATCACGGACTTCCTTAGTGGTGGTACAACACAGAATCACAAAGCATTACATACCTGGTGATATTTTAGGAATAATTTGTTTTCCTGCTGGCACATAAGTTTCTCAGCTTTTGTTTCAGGGAATGAAGACATTTCATTGAAGTTGAAGCCATTGTTCCGAATTTTCTCAACATTAAAAGCGACTGCGCGACAATACACAATAAGACTGGACATTTCAGTTGCTACTCTCCACTGTCTTTCCAAATCCTTGTGCTGTGTTTCCTACAAATGGGATTGACACATGAATATTATGTCACTATTTTAGCATAACATGGCACAGAGGCACTGTCACAAAGTTGGTTCAACACTATACCTAAAGAGATCTGTGCTATTCTGTAAAATTATGTGGCATTGTGGGGTAATTGTTTACCAACGTTTTGGGCCAATGTATCAGTCCCATCTTCAAGGGTCAAGATGGGACCGATACATTGTACCAAAACATCAGTAAACAACTACCACACAATGGCATGTAATGTCCCAGAAGAGCACAGATCTGTTTAACATTGTAGCGGAAGCCTGAAATCAAAGACTATACCTGAATGTTACATCACAATGTTAATGTAACATGGAACAGGAGTACTGTGCCAATGTTGGCTCATTGTGGTTCCTGCATATTATGTCACAATTTTAGTATGACATGGCACAGGAATAATGTAACAATGCTGGCTCAACCCTTTAGCTGAATATTATGACACTATGTTAGCATTAACATGGCACAGGAATATTGTCTTCATATTGGCTGAACATAGTATCTCAAAAATATTAGCAGCACTTTTAAGAACTTCTTCAATTATCACAAAAATACTCAAAATAACACACTATGTTTTGAATGGAAATTGCTTCCTTCTTCAGGTGGTTTCACCTGAAGAAGGAAACAGTTTGCTTCCAAAATGTAGTGTACTGTGTTGAGTACTTTTATGACGATTGGGAAAGTTCTTATAAATGCTGCTAATATTCCTCATGTACACGCACTGTCAAAAGCCTGTATGTTACAATAGTACCTGAATATTATGTCACAATGCTGAGTAACCACGGTGTATGAATCTTATGTTACCATGTTCACCAAACATGTAACATGTACACTGTGTCACAATGTTGAACAAATATGCAGAGTCACAGTATTTCAGCTTCCACATTTATTTATTTACGGCTTATTAAAATGATGTCGTCAGTTGCTCAGACTACACAGTGTAATCCCAACAAAACATGACTTGGATGGGGCTTATGAAAAATGTGGTGAGAGGCACCCACTTCTGACACTCCTACATCTGAAAAACATTCCATCCACAACAAATGAGAAACACGCCCTTCACCTTGTGAAAGAGCACCCTGCAGAACACAACTCACCCTGTTATTAGCAAGACGTGCAGCTTCCTCTATGCTTTGCTTCCACTCAAGTGCCTCGTCACATGAAGGAACTGCCACTTCAAACGGTGTGCACATGGTGGTGTTCTGAATTTTCAGGACCCACTCTTTCCCAGGATATACAGCCACAGCCAACTCCACTACTGCTCCCATCATATCCAGGCTACCCTTCTGCAAACTTCCCAGAAGCATCGAGTCGGAAGACTGGAAGAGACAAGCCAATCAAATCAAGTACATCCTTCTCCCATCTCTGAATACAACTACTACAGTCTCAGGATTCAGGTCTTCTTAGATGTGATGCTGCATCTATGGGCAAGTGGTTCCCGACATTTTTAAGGATGACAGTGTCTTCATATACAGAGGTCAAGCAGTTTTCTTCTTGTACTGCTTGACCATTAAGATGAAGGCTCTACATGCCTTCAAAACACTGCGAACCACTCAACAACAATACAGCATCACAACCCAGAATACCTGAATCCTCACCAAATATCAGAACCTCACATCTCACAACTGCAGCCTCTTTGAAAAATAATACTTCACTGAGGAAGAGACGTAATTGCATGAGTACACCAGATTTCTGTGCTGTCTTTTCAGTGCCCACTAGCATCGCAGATTGTAGAGTCCTTCTACAGAAACTGATTTGGAGGCATTATCCTGAAACTGACTTCGGGGGAAAGATCAGTGAGGAGTGGCAATGAGATTTGGGCCAGGTGCCTCCTGAACATGAATGCTGTACTGTGCTAAGCACAAAGACAAAGCATGTGCTGAAAGCATTATAACACCAGAAATCCGAAACAAGTAAAATGGAGAATTCATGTTTGTCATTGACACTGGGTCTGACAGCCACATCTGGACACTTTGGAGAAGAGAAAATCTCTTAGTCCTGCCAGCAATCAAACCACAATTTCTCCAATGTCTAGCTTACGGCCTAGTCACGGTACAAATTATATTATCCTGAATCCTACTTAATTGCTTTAATTCTGTTTAATTTCTATTATGTATGTTGTTTTTACAGGCTGCTTGACTTCATTAAAATATTGTTATATGACCTCTCCTTATACCTTCTGCACCCAAGTATTCAAATGAGTCATACTGCAACAAGTTAACCCTACATCCATATTACAGCACCAAAAAGGATTCATATTAAACAAGTTAACTACAGCCATTGTATTGCATCGACAATGATTCTTATTGAAACAAGTTAACTCTAAACTCATGCTACTGCATCAAAAATCACCATTCACAATGCCCTCATCTGCCTAAAACTCTAAAATACAGGAAAAAAAATTGACATACCACTGGCATACACAACCCATACTAGAAGCCTAAAGTAAAGGACTATAAAACTGAACTTCTGACTCACATTGTCATCATGGTTTTCTTCAGGTTCAATCACCTCTACATAGTTGGATGGGAACCAATGCTGTTTCTTTCCACCATAATCACCTCGCCACCAACCATCGTCTTTCTTGTTGACATTGGTGATGATAGCATGCTTGCAGAATGACAGTTCATCGTCACGGCATGCCTTGTAGTCAAACACAGCTTTCACTGTGACCTGAATGAGAAGTTACTTTTGTGATCCCCACCCACCTCACACATCACATTCTAAACAATTCCCTTTCACCAGATTCCTCAGGTGACATCTACGACATAACACTTGAATTCTTTGCATGCCAAATGATACAGTGCCCAGTTACAAGGTTCAGGCAACAGGCTAGGAAATGTATGTATAAAATACTACTGAAGCATGTTGGAAACTTCATATCCTGATTTCCCCATTTAGGTTGTATTATCCTAATTATAATGACTCCATGTACCTGTTTTGGGCAGAAAAATTGCTCCAGACAACTCACATCACCACACATTTATTCTATGAAGTTCACGTTGATGCTGATCCTGTTGACGGGTATTAGTTATGTTGCTTATATGTCAGACAAACATACTTCAAAGTGTGACTTGTAACTAACCTTTGGCACAATGCTAGTTGGATCCATGTATCCAGAGGTACCATACGCAGCTCCATCATCTTCAATCTGCTGAGAAACAAGAAAGCATTACCAATCCTCTGTTGACGGAGAGCAACTCTGTCAAGACACCCATACCATGTCTCCAAAACAAAAATATGTGTGTTAGATTGCACTGCTGTTTTGTCACGGCATCAACATAAATGTTCATGGAACAGCCGACAGTGAAAATGGAGGCTTTTGTTCTATATCAAGGTACACCCCCCAAAGAATGCATGAAAAGATGAAAACCAAACTCAGTCCATCAACTCAGATTTGAACTGAGTACGAACTGCATAGAATACTGCAGGGCTAAACCACCACGGAATAAAACATGGCTGCAATGAACAAACATGAGTAACTCACCGGATGCAATGAACAAACATGAGTAACTCACTGGATGCAATAAACAAAAATGAGTAAGTCACCAGATGCAATGAACAAACATGAGTAACTCACCGGATGCAATGAACAAACACGAGTAACTCACTGGATGCAATGCACAAACATGAGTAACTCACCGCATGCATCCCCCTGACAAAATCTTCATTCACAGGATAACATAGCTTTATTTTGTGATAAAGAGGGTGCCGCTTATAGTAGTTGACTAGTTCCACAAGGCTCTCAAACTGAGCTGCTCCAATCACGTACAGTCGGCCTTCTTGCTTTATTCGACAGTGTTTGATCTTCTTCTCTGCCCTGCAATTGGTAAGAACTTTGTTTATGTTACCCACATTCACACAGAGTCACAGAATCTGCAGGCAGTATGGAGTGGCAGCACAGCCTCATCCAGTGCTCAGAGTAAAACAGACAGCACAACACCATCAAGCTTTGTTTTAACACAACTACCATGACAGCTTATTAAACTTTTGGACCCAGGCTATATTTATCACACTTTTTATCCCAGGCCACTCATGAGACATACGAAGTGTGGCTATTAAATAACGAGACTGCATGAGCGGCTCTTCACCTTGACCATTGTTACTAGTCACTGCTGAAACTTCCTCCAATTATGTACGAAACCACACTCTGTTACAACAATTGAGAGGCAAGTAACAAATTTTGTTTTATACAGGTTTTCTGGGGGCCGTGGTGGCACAGTTGGTTGAGGCACTGCGCTACAAACTGGAAGGGTGCGGCTTCAATTCCTGATGGTGTCATTGGAATTTTTCATTGCCATAACCCTTTCGGTCGCACTATAGCCCTGGGGTCGACTCAGCCTCCAACAGAAATGAGTACCAGGAATATTTCCTGGGGGGTAAAGGCAGCCGGTGCATAGGGCTGACAACCTTACCACCTTCAAGTGCTGAATGTCTAGAAATCTGGGAGCCTCAACCTCCTGGAACCCTCAGGGCCTGTCCAGGCCTGTAATGGGATTGCTTTACCTTTACCTTTACAGGTTTTCTTAAGCAGCCATGATCATGCTTAACAGAAAAACTGAGAAAAAAGTAAACATCAAATTTCTTGCAAAACTGAAAACTGCCACCAAAACCTTCATTATGTGAAAGTTATGAACAACATGGCAGTGTGCAGCTTCTGATAGAGACACCTGGGAGATAACACGTAGATGCAATAATTTCATTAGTCAAGCACTGTTTCGAAACAAGTCCCATTATTTAATAGCCACAACTCATGTTGTTTTTATAGTACTGTGAATCATCACAAATCCTGTCTAGTGTTGCACTACCCACACGCCATGTTGGACACACCCAAACCTGCATGTGCCTAGTGGACAGCACAGGAAGATACCTATCCATTACACAGCAGACACCAATGACCACTGCAACATAAGATACATGATCTGCAGGGCACACTGGTCCCCTCTGAGGGTTAAGTGTTAAGCACTCTGGAACTGTTTCAGTATACACAGGAACACAAACACATTTCTACATGGGTCACATTCCAAAAGACTATGAAATAATACGTACTTTTATCTGAGTAAAGAATTTGCCTGAGCTGGAGGCTGTTGTATCTTGCTGAATGACATCCTCAGAACATTATCTACTACTAATAATTTTAAACAATTCAATCAATGTGCATGTGCTCTTAGAACCAACTGTGTGTTATGAGCAATGTGTAGCTGATATTTCGTACTGTGTTACCTGAAGGATATGGTATATGAACACACATCATTCCCACTGCGTCTGACTAGAAAAGCACCATCTGAAGGAACTCTTTTCAGCAGTTCTTCAGCTTCAGCACGAGTAATATTCTTATGATACCACTCCTTTCCCTCATGCTTATTTGGTTGAGGCACTGGTTCTTTTAACAAGATTAGGAATTCCTGGAAATAAATCGCCCTGTGGTTTAATTCATCCTCCTAACCAAGACTCTTTTAAGTTTACTTACCCAGTCCAATACTGGTTTGTGCAACAAAGTTTTCTCATCATACTTCTCTGCATAAATTTTCATGGGCCCTTAATTCTCTGGTTAAAATTAAGGAACAAAGTTGTTTCTGTACATGCCACAAAGGCATCTGGTGAAGCAGAGGTATAACTCCACTCACTCTGAACCTCCAAACTAGATGTACGTAAGCAGTAAGCCTCATGCCCTGGCCACTTTATCCCCAAGAAATATGTACCCAATTACACAGTGCCATATCCCAGACGACTCAATTCTTCAAATATGAGCTGGCTTTTATTAATAAGTCCCGCATAAAGACTACTGTGTCTTCCAGTGAAAATATTTTACTTTTAAGAATAACTGGCAACTGGGGCATGTTCTTCCTCAAGCTCTCTGATTTTCAGTTTTAGTTGCAGGGCGGAACAAGATTTATTCCTGTGGTATGGCGGTCTCAAATGGGCTTATTACACCGACTCCCAATGACAGAGGGTAAGAAGTACCAGAGAAATAATAGCTGACAGGGGAAAACATAAGTGTATGTACAACAACCTCTCCTAGTACCATTTCGCCACAATTCCACATGGATAACCATGGGAATAAAGCTGGGCTTCTGTGTTACAAAACTGGTAACTAACCATCTCAGACATGGCATGACCTAATATGTAAGAGGACCTTCAGACATTCAGGCCCAGTTATCACGCAACTGACATTTTAAAAGTTACAAACAGATCCTTTTAGTGACAATGACCCCATTTATGAAAGCTGTACGCATAACTGGGATTGCAACTGGAGGCATACATCACAAACATACACCAATTAGTTACCAAACTGCTTTGTGAGATGTCATGGCAGGACATTAATACAGATATGAGAAAAAGATGATACACGTACCTGACTTCGAAGTGGATGACTGCGATAATGGGTGATTAAACTATACAAACTGTCAAAACAGTTAGAATCAATTAAGTAATACTTTGTGCGCCCCTTGTCTTGTTTTGACTTTATTCGGCAGTGGTTGACCTTTTCCTGGCGCCTGAAAGAAAGTAAATTAGGTATAACCAGTGCTGCCAGTCAAGGCTGATAATCCTAACATGTACAAGATGCTTTTGTGTGTACAGAATGGAAACTGAATTTAATGTTTTTGTTGGGTCCATCTTCATGGTAGAAGAACTACTTTTTGTCTTGCCAAGAAGAACTACCATCTTACCATGAAGTTCCGCCCTGAAGATGGAGACAACAGGTACTTCTGAAATGTTGGTAACTATCGTGACTACACGGCATCACATACCAGAGGACTATGATCTTATAATACAAAGAATTCAATGCACATCACTCACCAGAATGATAGCGAATAGTCTCCAACAAATGTTTCGCTTTCTCGCACCAGAAATGTGCCATCTCCAAGATGAGAGTAATTCTTGAGTAAGGCCTCAGCTTCTGCTCTTCCTCCAGGCAATTTCCCATGGAACCATTTTTCACTAAAGTGTAGCTCATCATTTGGCACACCCTGTACAATGACATTAGCAACCTGCAAACCACGCCTAAGGCACAACTTGCGGTAACATTTTAAGTTCGAATAAATACAAATATGAAACATACTTAAACCCTAAAAAACCTTATTACATCAATGGAAACATTCATTACAAAAACTGCAATTTTCCTAGCTGTAATGACAGCAAACATATGATCAAGAAAAGTTACAGGAAAAGCTCTCTGTTCTGCTGAGCGAAATCTGCTCACTGCTACAATCCCTTTGGCACAGCTCATGTACGCCTGGTTGAAACACCCCGTGTTACACCACTACTCCAAGTAAACAGATTTTGTAAAACATCACAAATATTCAATACAACACTCATTCCCTCTAACTTATAACGTGAACATAAAAATAATTCCGCAGACCCCTTGGACAGGTATGAGCTCCTTTTGCAACTCCTTGTTACCTCTTTTGACATATGAAAGTTCACGTCTTCTTCCTCCTCTTCCCCATCTGCCTCCTGCTCATTCCGAACGCTGTCAGTGTAGAACAGTTTGTGTTGCGTAAGAACAAAAAAGTGTGGGTGCCAGTCCTTGTCCACCGGATCTTCAAGAAACAGGATTCCATTCTTTATCGTATTCCTAAGATCCATCTCTTTACCTACAAATGCAAGCACCCTGATGTAAAAGGGCTGAAATATGTGCAGAATAAAGACACTACAACTTTAGTATTTATGAGGGACTGTACGATAAGAAATAACTTATGCCCGTAACCGTTACATTAACACAGATGTCCAACTAAACAAAAATACTTGCTATTCCCCAAGCAGATCCTGCCTGCCTTCACATTCCCTGCTGTTGACCCTTACAAGGGCCATTCTTGGAACTCACTCCTATTGGCTTGGTACTAGCTCCATTCTTCTCACACTCCCAAACCCAGATTAGCCAGATTTCCTCCATTTGCATATAACTGATAATCCTTTTATCCCAACTGTTTCAGAATCCACATGAACCAGACTCAATCAGCCTGAAGATGGGGGCAGTACATTCCTCTGTAACATCAAGCACTCATCTACTACGTGGTTCAGAAACCTAAAAGAAGACCATAAAGCTGTGTATTTCTTCACATAACTGCAGACTGACTGACACATCTGTCTAACAATATACAACATGTGTAATTCAATGGAAAAGACACTACAGTGTACTGTCGGCACCCACCACAGCACCTCCCTCTTACCTTTCCATGCTGGAAGTGTCTTCACTGGCACTTCATGGTCAGGGAACTGATGAAGGTAAACATATAATTTTGGTGGGGAAACTTGATAAGTGGCAACTTGTAAAAAACAGAAGCTGAGATGATAATATTAAGATGGAATATTAAAGGAACTGGGTTTTAATATGTGAAGTCCAGTTTGTTTTGCAGGGCACAAAAAAACCAGTATATCCCAAACTAAAAATCTAAAAAGTCTCATTTGATTCAACTGAAGATGTCACCTGCAATATGCCAACAGTAAACAGGACTTTCAGCAAGCAGTTCACAAAAATATACATTCTGAAATTTTCACAGCAGTTGTATATATACAATGACGACATCTCAGGCCATCACGCATGTAAAGATGGAGTTCATATCTAACATTTTTGAGACTGTGTCTGTCTCCATCATCGGGGCTGATGTCAGGGCGAGGCAGCCAGGCGTCGTATTTATGACTCACTCTTTACAGCAACAATGATGTTGGAGAAAGTCTCCAAAATGCTTCACAGGCACTCCACATTCAAGTGGCCCATGACCTGAAACGTCACTCAATTTCCAGCAGTATTTTCAGGCACGGTACAACAAAGAAAAGCCTATATAAAGTCACTACACTAGCATTTCTACTGAACCTTAGTTGTCTGCGCATTCCATGAAGGCATATAGGGGGAGTAGAGGTATAGATTCACTCATACATAAGCTCTGCTCTGGCTGGAGGTGAGTGGTAAGCCTTTAGCCCCCAGCACTGTACACAAAGGGAAACAACACCTAGTACCCGTCGAACATAAGACCAGGCACACTCCAGAGCCAAATTAGACATTTCTGAGAACAGAAAAATCTTTCACACTGTGGACAAAGAAATAAAAAGGTATGCATGGAAACACGAGGATAGGCTCCACCAACACACCATTGTCGAGACTTTACAACTCCTGGACAACAGTGATATAGTGAGAAGGCTTACGAGGGTGAAACCCTTTGAGTTAGTGTAAAGTGTCAGTGAAAAAAGCAGAGTTGTGCTAGTGAAATGCAAGAAAAACATGTCTAACTACAAATGCCAAAAACTAAGGAACGCCACTGGGTGAACTCTTAGATTAAGATTAAACGTAGTGTTTTGGGTCAGAAAAAAATTACTTGTTAGTCTTATGACTACTTGTAACAGTAGAAGCACTGAAAAACAACAAAAAAAGTCTTTTGCCCCTGCTGAAAATTGAATACTGGACAGTCCAGCCCATATTCTAGTCACTGTATGAAGATACTGAAAGTTACTAACATAATGTTTTTCTTTTACAGAACTAGTCCAATTATTTATCACCGTCTCACACTCCACAATGAGCTCAGCAGTTTGTTGCTCAACACTGCACAGAAGGTATAAACATACCATCAGCATTTTTCACAAAGAGCGACCCTTCATCTTCCCCCTCTGGCAGTTTTTTGTGTTTCAGAATAATTTTCCTCCGCAGCTGATGAGGTGATGGCAATTGTGTTTCATTTCTCTCCACAGGATGTACCACCAACATTTCTCCAAACACCTCCTGCATCAGCGTAGCCATTTTCCTTTGTTGAGGTAAAGAACAGTTATCTTCAATGGACAGAATGACTGGGAACCTGCAAAAAACACAACACTTTATCTGACGTGTACCTCCAGACAGTGGAAAAAAAGAAACACACACCAATTTTGGTCTAGGTTTTAGTTTTCAGCCTGCTATAATGACAAACGCAGAAAACATCTGTGTACCTATGTTTGTACACACAATTTTGCAGGACAGGTTTATAAAATTCTTAAAGGGAAAAAAAACTCCTCCACACAAATTGTTTCACTGTAAGCAGCACTTCTCTAGCACATAACCTAGCCATGTATCAAAGACCTCCTGTACATTTTACTGCTGTAGTTGGTCCAATAATGCTATTTATTCATGATGCAAACTGATAATTACTTTACTACAAACAATGAAAAGTGCGCAATATGACAGCGTGTAGTAATAAACTTTTAACTAGCTAATGCCATGGTGGAGGGTCACTCTTGTAAGGGTGACAGCTCCTCAGTCAAGAGGTTCTCCACATTCCATATAACATGAATGTTCTTATCTGTTCACAAGACACTACCACTTGTCCTCCATTTGTTAAACAAGAAGAAAAATGCTACATGCTGATGTCATATAAGAAAGCACACAAATTTATGACTCATGCTACATGAACATGCACACAGAGTGCAAAATGAAGGAGAGTAAACTGGAATGGCAGTGAAGATATCTTTGGAAGAAATCTGAAGACCCAACAAACCTGGAAGGGAAACAAACTGATAAGAAAAGTAACATGATATACTCACTCAAATCATCAAGCCAAACACTAAAACACAGCTAAGTGTTTTGCACTAGTTGGCAAAAAAGAGACAACTGCATTAAAAAAAAGGAATATGAGGCCTGTTCAAAAAGTATCCGACCTTTGGCCGGGAAAAATACATTTACACACCTGGAGGTCTGCAACTCTAATCTCCTTCGAAGTAGTCTCCTTGTGACTGAACACACTTCTCCCAGCGGTTCTGCCATTGTTCGAAGCATTTCTGGCATCCCTCTTTGTGAATGGAGTACAGCTTGGCCGTCGTGTTCGGTATAATGCCGTCTCGTGAGTCAAATCGAGCCCCTTTCAGCTGCATTTTCAGGTGGGGGAACAGCCAAAAATCACAAGAAGCCAAGGAATTCGGGGTCGCTGTTTGCGTAGTCCAACATGTCCTGTGAGACTTACAGACGGAGTTTCTTCTGCTCCATTGTTAGCAGCTTTGGTACGAATTTCGCGGACACTCTCCGCATTGCCAAATCATTGGTCAGAATGGAATGTACCGAACCAGTGCTTATCCCCACTTCCTCTGCAAGTTCTCGGACGGTGACACGACGGTCCTGCATGACCAAAGCCCGCACTTGGTCGATGAGCTCGTCATTTCGGCTTGTTGAGGGCCTACCGGAACAAGCATCGCTCTCCACCGACGTGCGGCCATCTTCGAATCTGTTGTACCACTCCTTAATTTGTGTGATGCCCATGGCATCTTCGCTGAAAACCCGCTGAATCTTCCGAATGGTTTCCACTTGGCTATCGCCAAGCTTCTGGCAAAATTTGATGCAATACCGCTGCTCGAGTCGTTCCGTCATTTTGGCAGAAAATTACAATGCGACGCTCGCTGCGTATACACTCTCACTCACACGCTGGCTGCACGTGACTGAGGCTGTCTGCTGGCGGAAAAAAATCCACGTATTTGCATGAAGGTCCCCTCCACCTCCCTGCCACAGCACACCTCCCGTGCTTCATTAGTTTCCGCGGAAAAAAATTACGTCGGATACTTTTTGAATAGGCCTCGTACAGTAAGACAGTCAATATACATGTGGGTAAATGGCCAAGTATTCATAAACAGCTATAAAAAACAACTTACTCTGAGGTGACAAATGCATGCTCTTTAATTGTCTTGATGACATCCAAGAACTTTATTTTTGTGGTCAATGTGTGTCCATGGTAAATGAAGGGCATACCATCTGGACCATCCCAGCAATCAAGCTCTATGCAGCGACAACCTTGTCGTAAGCATCGTACGTAGGCTTCAACTGAAGACTCACTAGAAAACTGGTCCCCTGTCAGGTAGCTGCAAAAATAACAGGGCCATCGTGGCTATACTTTCACTGCCACTGAAACACAAATCTTATTATATCAATACATCCAACTCAGTTTTTTATTACAGACTTCAGGTTTATAACAATGCAGAAAAGTCTGATCATAAATAAAGATATTCAAATATACACTTTGTTTCTCATAACATAACATAACATCTATGCATTAGCCCTTTGCCATCTATTTTATTTCTGACCTCATTCCTATTGGCTATAAATAAATGAATAAACAAGAAAATTAAGAAAAAAAAAGACACTGTGATACGGAGAAAAGCACCACCTGTTCTCCCTATACGTGAATTACTAGCAGATATGTCAAAGAATGTAAATAGCACAGATAAAACCTTCCCCAGATGATCATACTGTGGTACGAACGTCACTGAAATAATGCAAATATTCTGTCTTTATACAACCCAAAGCTTCAACATCATATTCACAAGTTAGCCACTTAAATCCACTCATACATATTTGGACCATCGCAATAAGTATAACACATTCATTAACATATGACAGTATGTTTCCTACCGCAAATGTGGATTTAGTCCAATTTGCACCTCTGCAAGCCATTTTGCTCTCGTAAAAGGTAAAGATACAGCTGCCTCTCTGCTTCATTAAGCATCACTCTCCGAGGTCACAAGGGGGGAGTGAAGGTGTAGCTGCACAAATTCTTAATGTCTGCTCTTCATCGATATAGCTTAACACTTTAGCCATTCTACTCCTGAGAAAACAGACATTGATATGCATTGCATGGAAGGCTGGGTGAGTCTCAGAGCTAGTTTCGACACTGGAGAAAAGAAATTTCTCTGCCCTTATTTGGACCAAACCCCAGCCCCCCAGCTGTCAATCCTATAGCAGTCACTGACTGTGCTACCCTGGCTACAGTTTTATATTATGCCCCCCATCTGTATCTACATACAATAAGTGGTATCTTTTTTGCCATACATGCTACATGCCTTATTCTATCACCATTCTTTTTCAACTCTATATATTCCTGAGAGTTTAACAAGATACACAGAATGTTTACTTTGTACATACGTGTTGTGTGAAGAAGCTATCCAGTAGTGGGACATGGGCCTCGTCATATCCTGGCAAACCTGATTACCGCATTGCTTCCAAATTTCATTTTGTTTTGAGAACAGGAAATCCATAAACTATAACACAATAACCTGAATCATTCAGCAGATACAGTTAAATGGATCAACACTTTAAATAATAGTGGTTATGGTATGTAACACCTGCTTTGACATTCAAGAACTGTCCATTTTAAACTTATGGTGTATGACTCTCAAAATAAACGACGACTATTCCCCTAAATGGTAATAACTAACTTGACATCATATTCTGTGCTGCAGAACTGAGATTTTATACATTACTTAGATAAATATCAGACTTTGAACAGTTATACCTGCAGTGTCCAGTGCCACAGGGATGGGAAACTTTCACTTTCGGGTCACATGGGGATATTCTGAAGTGCCTGTAGACCCGAGGGCCTCACAATGCAAATTAAATACAGCAAAACTCGTTTAACAACTCCCTGGTTAAGAAAATTTCCCGCCTAAGAAGTCAGGATAAAAAAGCATCAAAATTCTCCCATTTGATTAACATTACATGTTGCCCTTTTAATACATCCCTGCATAAGAAAATTTCCCGCCTAAGAAGTAACAAATTTGATGATGAAACAATTTTTTTACTCATTTAATACATTTTCTGTTTCAAAACCGTGAAGAATTTCCCCAAGTTTCCATTCGTTCCATTTCCAAAATGCAGCATCCAAATCGCATGGTCAGTTCATAGAGGTTAATCTCCACGGTCATTTTCCCACGTTTCACACAGTGGAATGGCACAACCTCAAGGCTGACACGGGGCTGTTGTATTTCTTCAGCAATGCACGGACTATAGTCAGTCCCCACTACTCGATCTATCACAACAACCGAAAAATTGTATCGGGCGGCCAGAAGGTGATCCTAGCTGTTCCGTGACCTGAATAAGCCTGCATTTGGCAATGGCTGGCATGTAGCAGCTCATTTGCCGCTTCAGCTGCCCGAGACTTGGAGGAAACAAAGGCAGCCAATAACACTTGAAGAAGTTCAGGCATGCGCTAGTCAAAGTGACACGATGTTTCACGTTGTTGGGGGGACAGTGGTTTGACGCGAGATAAGTGAGTGGCCAATTGCAATAACTTGTTTAAACGTAATTTATCAGCAGTAATAAAAAATGTGTCATGGTGTAGCAT
Source organism: Coptotermes formosanus (assembly GCA_013340265.1). NCBI lineage: Eukaryota > Metazoa > Arthropoda > Insecta > Blattodea > Rhinotermitidae > Coptotermes > Coptotermes formosanus. Next base: position 195,337 of record BLKM01000417.1, on the reverse strand, counting down.
GATTGTGAAACATTTGTGGTGACTGTGTGCAGATAAGTTACATCAGCAATTCCAGAAAATAAATTCAAGACACTGCAGAGTTAGTGAAAGCAACTGGAACTGCTGATCAACCCTTATGGTCTACCTAAAAGCAAACCTATGGAATCTGAAGATGTATACTGCTACTGTTTTTGAAAAAAGAGCAACAACCGATGCTCGAAAAATATTTCAAGGAAAAGTAAACATCTGGAATGAAATGTGAACTTGTGTATGAAAAGTCAGTAACAGTATAGGTAAAGGTGTAAATAAAACTGTGAATGAAAGGTTACAGACAAAATGGTTAAATGGTCAGACACAAGTGAGAATGTGTTAAAACAGCTGCAAATTATACAAATTCAGCATACATATGTAACAAGTTCACAAAAAAATTAAAAAAATGGAACTTTTCGTTCCTACCCTTTTAAGAAATTTCCTGCTTAAAAAGTCAGATTTTCTTGGAATTTTCAAAAACGTCTTAACGGGGTTTTACTGTACTTCAAAATACTTAAGTTACATGTTATTTGTGATGACCTACCATAAACTACAGACAAGGTCAAAAAGACACAAAAACAAAACTACTAATTATTACTATGAAAAGGAACCCCATCTGGAGCTGTCAAAAATGAAACCTATTCGATCTTCAGTTGATCCCATTTACTTCACACATCCAGGTGCACAAACAAGTCATTACTGTATTCCTACAGAAAAGAAATTTGCTGTTCTGTAACAATTTCAAGAGTCTTTGGAGAACAACACATTCTCTACAGTATGTATAAGAAGGCAAAAGTTAATTTGAAGCTCCTGTTACTCATTATACCTGAATAACCCGTGTGGCAACAAATTCTTATACAGGTTTCATAGTACCTGCACGCCATCTGAGGCAGAGACTATAAAAATGCTCGCACATTTACAACTACTTGATTATCTTCATTCCTAATTATTGTATGCCTTAAAATTTAACGCAATACTTTTGTATCCTTGATTTATTAAACCTTAACCTATGCACATCATTTGAATAACAGCATGTCCCCACCTCAATGGTTGTGAAGGACGGCTCCTGCACGTTACGTTGGGAATCCTGCAAATAATCTCGCATGAAATGTGACACTTCTCGGTCATCATTACCCATGGGATCTTGTTGCTGATCAACCAAGAAACTCTGGAATTCTTGTAAAGTTATGTTTTCAGAGTTGGGCGGATAACCATCAATACACTCACGGAACACCTAGAAAATATGAGAATACAATTGTACTTTAACAGCACATTGACTAATTTTTAGTAAAACATGAGTATGCAGATAATAACACGATGGCAATGTGTTAAAATGCCAGGCTTGATTGAGGCCTGACACTGATACCCTGAAAAACTTAATATAAGGTAACAAAAGTTATAAAATGACATAAAATATCAGTGAAATCAAACTGCAAACCCAATTCCACATAAAAATGCCAAGATATCAGATGTGATTCAAGAGAATACAGCGACACATAAAACATCACATTCCTAGCTATAACAGTCCATTAGTTATCACTGTTAAAATGAAAGCTACAGAATAATTCCACACAGATGCTATATTGCCACATATTCTATGAAAAACACTCAAATAAAAGTTGCACTTTATTTTTGAATAGCCATACCATACAAAATTTCAGGGCTCCATAATAAGTCATCTTAGTCTTGCTCCCACCTCATAAGTTTGTGTGTTCACCATGTTGTCATTACTCTGGTGATATGCAATTAAAAAGTACAAGAATGGATGGCCTCCAATATCACAACGTTCATGTCAAATTTCAAGAAAATTACATGCCTACTTTTTGCTTTAACAAACAGGAAAAGACTGCCTCTCTCCCAAACCAACACATAATCACATGCAAAGAGAAATTAACTGAAAGATTCATGAATACCTGTCAACATTGTGGACCACAACATGAACACCACCTACTGAGAAGTATAAGAATGAGTCAAAGTTACAGTTGAGCTTCAAGATGGCAGACTGTGAGATGGCAACTTTTCATCGTTTCCCTTAGTGCCTCCGGACAAAGCTCACGATAATGCCTCAAATGAACCATCATCACTTTCTACCTAAACATTTCTAATGCTTCATTCATTAATCAGCCAACTAGTTGCAGCTATATTGTCTAAGTTACTGACAGTGTCATTAAATAAAGTATAGATATGATAAAGTAAACAAATAAATACAAGACAGCTGTATGGCTGCACCAACAGATTCTATGTGGTTTGCACTATATCAAAACCATAACATCATAGTAACACAGTACTTGAAGCTGTCACTGCAAGCAAAGTGATACAGTCTTCTCAGGTAATTGGCCAGATCGGTTTGGAGCAAACATACAACATTCAGAGACCTTACCCACAGCCACAATTAGGAAATGATTCCCCAGTGATGGAGAAAAATAACATTTCTCTGAAACTTGCAACGTCTGCTCCAAAATAATTTGACTGTCAACTGAGAACATTTTCTAACTGTCACTATGCACAGTACTGAATGCAGTGGCATAGTAGTTAGCAATCTTACTTCATATGTGGGAGGTCCCAGGTTTCATATCTTGGCCTAGTGCTGCACAATTCTAATCGAAGCTTTTCATCGATTTTCCTCAATACACATACATACCTACTGGGGCAGGCCACAACTGTTTCCATCCTCACAGTTTTCTGACTAATCATTCAGAGTCATCTTTGCACTTTATACTTTACAGTAAAACCTGTATGTGTTAAAGCTTTAATACAATCTTCTCAGGCTGACAGACACATCAGTTGGCACAAGTTAACCAAAGGTGCAGAGCCCAACCCCACCTCCATTATCCAGGTTTTGATATGACTCCACACCACTCGCCAGCCTTGTATGGGTATATAACTTGGGAACACTGGGTGCTCAATTACATCAAAACCCTGTTGACGGGCATGAAGTCAGTCTATAAAAAGCTGGTTTACTTGAACCATCAGACATGGCTGTCAACCCAAACAAATTATATTGACTGTAAACTACATATGCAGAATAGCTAGTATTTTACCACTGTCCATCAAATTATTTTATTTACACAAATATTTAATCACACTGCCAACGCAGCAGGGTTTAAAGTAATCTTACTTGTTCATCAAACATCAGCTTGTGGTACAGTGTTGCGAAGTCATCAAATCCCAACTCTGTTCTCTTCCTTGTGTCCACCTCCTGAAACAGCTCCCTCAGTCTGCCTGTAGATATCTTGCAGTTAACACGTGGCAGAAAGGCCTTCAGATCTTTCAGCGTAACCCTGCGAAAAAGTGCCACAAACTCCCTCAAATCAGCGTAGGAGCTGAGGTTCTTATCACACTCACAACCGATCAAACTGCTGAGAGGACCTCACATCTTGGATACCAGACAAGTCCCTCAAACACTGCAGAGTTTTCACATCTTGATGCGGCTGTGTGCCCGAGCACATTTTATTGAACTACGCCTCTCCATCAGAAAGATGAGCCAGTTAAACATTAAACATTCAGCAGTAATTACAATGTGGTAATGAATTTGTAAATTAGGATCAGAAGGATTCTGGCAGTGGATCTGTAGGGGAAAATTATGTCAGAAGCCTTGCAAGAAAAGATATAAAATGGTTAATACTGCAGTTTTCTGAAATATAATGCCCAGTAGTTTGATAAACAGTCCCCACCATTTCAGGGAAATATGCCGCCTCCATGGTCAAGGCAGATGAATTCTTTGCCCAAGGAGACCATAGCCTTAGCTTGCACCAGTATACCAGAAATAATACAAAACAGTTTCATTATGTACGTGTTCTTTACACAACATACATAAAAGAAGCCATAATGGGAAGGTAATGTCCGCCCGCCCCCTCTTATGTTTGATATCCAAAAGTACCCAATGGCTTAACATGAAAACTAGTACTGCTGTCAGCCAGATATCAATCTGATCAGTTCAAGAGCCACTTTGTGTACAGCCCCAGCATGCTGAGAGAATGACTCACTCATGCAATTAGTCATTTCATGGCATCAGTTGCCACACTACACAATACATTCAGAAGTTCACTACTGCATTATAAAATCCAGCCAATGGACACAGTCTTGAGCCACTGGAATTCAGCTGCATCTTTGTACAACATTTTCCTAATACTCATTTTAGTATCTTCCTCTCATGCGTGCATAGTTCCAACTATAAACATGTTACACAGTAATAGTACCATAATCATTAGTTCTTACCACATACCATTTTATTTTTGGAAATAACTTCTTACTTGCACTCTTTGTCTACATCAAATTTGTCAGAATTAACCTCAAAGATTCATGCCATAACCACACTTGCAATTCTCAAATTATGAACAATATTTTACACATGAGGTACAATATGCTTGCGACAATCTGTCATACGCCTAGTTCCAGCAGTATATTAGTTACTGATTTACACATATGGCTTACATCTCTCTGGTATTCTCCATGCTGTAGAACTCCTTTCTCAGCCATCTCTCAACCTGTAGAGGATATGAAGCGGCGACTGTGTCTGGCACAAGATGTCGCAGTCCTCGAACCCAAAGTTCACACTCTTGCTCAGAAAGAGCTACGAGAACAAAGTGCAAGAGCAATGTAACACCTTTCTGTCTGCCATGCATAAACATGTGACCCAGTGTCTCATAACAACGAAAGGCCAAACAGCCATACCATGAGCATCAGCAGACCTCATCCAGTTGAGTCCACCCCTATCGGCCAAGTATGTATGTGTGAAGGGACATAAAATATCAATGAAAGGTTTCAGAGGTGATTAAATGAGAGCCCATTAAAACTTTCGTCATACAAAAAAAAAAAAATGTATACTCTGGGACAGTGGGAGTGCTGGAAGACCTCTGATGCAACAGAAAGTCAGACCTTACAGTGATTCATCCCCGTTGCATTTACAATATCTCACGAATAATACAATTATATTCCAACTAAACACAACTTTACTTCATCCCTGTTGAGTTTAGAATAACAAAATTATGTTCTTTCTGAACACAGTATTATTTCATGCCCATTGTGTTTGCAACATCACAAGAACAATATAATTATGTTCCACCTCAACACAAGTTTATTTGATCCCCATTGTACTTACAATATCATGAGAATAATATAATCATGTTCCATCTAAACAAAACTTTACTGTGTTTAGACATAACATGATTATATCATTATTGTGGAAAGGACAACATTAAGAAATGGGGAAAGTGGGAGAACAAGGGTTCCTTGCATGACTGCCAAAACTGTAAACAGCTCATTCCAGTCGCTCAATTCCTTTCGAGCTGAAACTAAAGCAATAAAAGCAACAAAGCATGCACAGTTCCCTGATCTTTGAGAAAGATTCTGATATGTGATGTTATGCAGCCTGACAGGCATCCCATGGATTAATATGCACTTGTACTTTCATTACATCTTTGAACCACATCATTCAAAGATGGTTAACGTGCACAAAATGTGTCAACAAATAGTAAAGGATTAATATCAAGTTACTGCACATATTTCCATGACATGCATAATTAATAAGTATCAAAAATTGAGCAACTACTTTTGCACCAAATGTGAGATCACTCTCCAACCTGTGACAGAAAAATTAAATTTTCACATAGCCAGCACAAGATGGCATATGATTCCAGATATCCTATGTAACAAGCACAGCCTACATGAAAATTTCAGTGTTATGTCACTTTCCTGTAATATAATTAATGGCATATCATACCTGCTATTGAAAGAGTTTTTAACCTGAATTCCAAGCCATAAAATACCACAAAACATTTCATGTTTTCCATTCGTTTCGCATCATCTGGCCACTTCTCAAAATCCTTGGAATTCTTCCCCACACGGATTTCTTTTACCTCCCTCAGATCCACTGAAAAGCAAATAACAAAAACTATTCCATAAAAAAAAATGGGCAGGAAGTCATGCTAGTTCCTGTTTGGAACTGCAATCCTAATATTTGGAGATATCTAAACTAATAACCACAACGGACACAATCCGAAACCAGCCGATCTGACAGCACCATTATCACCACCAGCCATTGCCATATGATTTATTTTTAATACTATTCTCCCATCTTCATATCTGTCACCCTATACTGCAGAACAGTGCTTCTGCTTTGTATTCTGAAGGACCTGGCTTCAAAGATTTGCCCAGGCACCAAGGTCCTTCTGCAGTGGCCTCCCCTCCCTCCAGGAAAATACTGGAAAAATACCTTAAAATAGGCCACAACTGCTTCCTTTCACATTGTTGTGAATTCACTACTTATCACAATAATATTAAAAGTTGCTATACATGGCTGGGGACTTACAACAGGTTAAACGTCCACACGCTAATTTAATACAAAATATAAAGGGTTGCTGAACCACAAATCAAGTTCCTGTGACACTTACGTTTTCATTCTTGTTGTGACCCAACTTCAACCATTTGAAAACTGACATTTACCTAAAATTATACATAAAACTTTGTTTCATACATCACAGAGAACAAAATCCACCTTGATCAAAAGAACCAAATGGGTAATGCTCTTCAGGGACATAATCTGTATTTATTGTAAGAACCATACACAACATATAACTGTGCTGTGTATGCAAAATGGACAGTTTCTTAGTGCCACAGGAGATGGTATGCACAAACTTGGTATCACTGAGCTTTAATCTTTAAACAACCAGATTGCCATTTAAATTTTAGTGCACGATTTATGAAAAAACATGAATATTATTTGAATATAGATAAAATTATGAAATAAATGGCATTTTGTGGAAAATAAAAGAGAAATTATGCAACATGTCTTAAAAATAGAGCGTATTTCCTTGTTGCCTAAATATATATCAAATCAATTGCTAGGCATGCTCTTTTTACGTGTGTTCACATATGTGAATGGAGGTCGTCTTAAAGGTTAAGTGGTTAATTGCCATGAGTCTTCATTTTGAGTGGAAAGTAAAGATATATTTATGATTCTGTTCTTATGGAATACAACACTGTGTTGGGTCTGCCTAGGACCTACCAACCCTTCAAGGTGAGGGCACTACATACCCTCGAAATGCCTGGAACTGATTACTGCACCATTGCAGCACCATACCTCTGAAGTACGGCAACGGCTACACTACTGCTGAAACCTCAAAACTTCAGACGTTATACTTACCTGCCCCTTCATATGTTCTTGTAGCAGCCGTGCGAGCCCAGACAATCTGCCTTGTCTCACGTCTTATCATCAAAGTTTTTCTCTCAGGACGTTTACGTGGGTAGAATTTGGTGACAACTGTCCCTCTTTCTAGCTTGCTGATGATTTGCTCCATTTCAGATATGAAGCTTGGCAAGGGACTGCCATTGGGAATCCCCACCATAGCCATTACAAACTTTGCTCTTAACTCTTAATATAATGTCAATACATACCTGAAACAAAGATGTCTTTAGTCATAATATGTTAACAATAGAATGACTACTGACACTATATAGCCTGACTTACGGTGTCATAAAACAACCCACCAAAAAAGTGCACAAACTGTTACTTATGTGTTTTGCTTACACACTACTCAGAATCAGACATGTGCTTTGGTTGTTCTAGTGAACAATTTTTATATCCAAAAAAGGGGTTGTAGAGCTTAATCACATTCCCATACTCCCCCAAATTGACTCCAAAGGACTTTTTTTTGTTTACCAAATTTCATGTGAAAGTGAAAGATCCTTGATTTAACACAAAATATCAGCCTTCAAAAGAATGTGATGACTGCACTGAATAATATTGCTGAAGATGAGGTTTCGAAGAATTTCCAAAGTTTTATACATGCCACAATAAGAGTATTTGTACTAATTTCAGGGAAATCATTGATCATAAACATGTGGCTCTTCTTCTCCTCCTCCTTCTCCTCCTCCTCCTTCTGGCATTACAGTCCTTGGTGGACCTTAGCCTCTTTCAAAATTGTTCCCCACTCTTCTCTATCCTGTGTCTTGTGCCTCCAATTCTTTACATTCATCTTCCTTAAATCTGTTTCAACTGACTCACGCCACCTTATCCTGGGTTTTCCAACACGTTGTTTGCCTTCTGGTTTGTGTAATGTTATCTTTCTGCAAGGGTCCAGCTCTTGCATTCTAAACAGGTGTCCCAGCCACCTCAATCTTCCTATTTTTATCACTCTGACTATGTCCAGTTCATTGTAAAGCTTATGAAGCTCATTATTATACCCTATTCTTCAGATACCACCCTCGTTAATTGGGCAGTAAATCCTTCCTAATATTCTTCCTTCGAAGATTCAGAGAAGATTTTCATCCTTCTTTGAGAGGGGCTAACTTTCACTTCCATATACATATATGGGTTTTATACAACACACATTTTATCTGCGGCCAAATGCAACTACTGTTTTTTATTATATTTTAGTATCATCACTTTCTTGCCTCACTTTGCACAACACTGCCTACTATCTCCCCACCCAACTTCCCCCCTCTGCCCCCATTTACTCACCTTCCCCTTCCCCTCACCACTTTTTCTACATGCACCTTTCACCCAAACACCCATTTTCTCTTACCCCTTTGCTCCTCTTCCAAAAAGTATAATACAGTGAATTTCCAATAAACTTGACAGTTGTTAGGCTCCATTTTTACCTCTCAATTTTCTCCCTATCCCTTTACTCCTCAACAGTTTTATTTCCTCTCTTCTCCCTTGGCCCCCCTCTAACAAACCCTTTCCTTTATCCCCCTTTCCTCCAAACCCATTTCAACTGTGCCCCTTTCATCCACCTTATCTCTCCAGGCCTTTTCCTCCCCTCACCACCCCTCCCCCCCAAAGAAAAGGTGTCGGGTAAAGGGGCCTGCAGAATAAATTGGAGGAGAGAAAACGAAGTACAGAGGCAAGGGAAAGTTGGACGCGGAGAAAATGGGGAACTGTGCCAACGAAAAGCTGGTAACCAAATGTCACAATCTGCAGTGGCCAACCCATAACATAGTTTGTCGCAGCCGTTTCAAGACCAACCTGTATATAAATCATGAATTCAGATTGGATCCAAGGCCCATCCAGCCAGCTATTCTATGGATAATGGAGGGAACTTTCCCCGGGGATAAGGCGGCCGGGGTCCGAAGCTGATTATTAACTTCCTCTAATACTCAAACTGAGCCCCCTTTCGACCTCATCGCAGGGCGTATACACAAACACGGAGATGGTTTTATTAAATACGAATTCTTGGACACGTTTGGTGACATGACGTCACGAGGGTGCGTGCTCACTGATATCACTTACATAGTGACCACACCGTAAAGTTGTTCCCTCAATTCACATAAACCAGTGAAAGCAAATCCCACGAGTTAATGCCACATAACGCACACAGGTCTTGCACATCCATACAGATATGAAGTCAATTAAATGCCAATATTACACTCCACATTAGTCATAACGCCTTCCGTTTTCTTAAAATTATTTCGAACTTTTAACACAGCCTGTATAAGAAACCGCACACATAGAGAATAACGACACACATCAGAAATAAGTAATTTTATCAGTTACTAGAGGCTTTCAATAGTATGATATAGTGTTAAGCCTTACTTGGTAAATGATATGTGCAATCGCATTATCAGTACCAACAGTTCCATCCCCCCAAATTATATCCAGTGAAGATTCCTTCACTAACATAACAGTTTTGGAGCTATTTTGAATTCGCATACGTATAGTGATTATTCCAACGGAACCACACAAATATCGAAAACCATAACATAGTATGTTACGAACACTCGAAATCTGTTACTTACTTCAAGCTTCTTTCATAATACAATATTTTCAAGCATTTCACTTCTGTCTATCGAAGGCAACGTGAACATACATATCACATTACTTGTACATGCCCATACACCAGCTTCCCAAAACTTTCATATTTGACATAAATCCTGACAGCTGATTTATTCACACCACACACCACACGCAACTCGATGCTCACATATACTTCAAACTCCTTCCTACAGATGGCAGAACGATCGAGAATTTGCCAATAAGAAACACTCCTTCTTTCGCGGTACTGCGCGGCATGATAGGCTAATTTAAATGGGACGATAGTATGGAATGGAAGCAAATGTGCAAAAAATCAAGGTAATGAGAATCTCAAGGCAACCGTCTCTAGTACTCAATATAATAGATCAAAAACAGCTCGAGAATGTGGACACTTTCAACTGTCTGGGCACAGGCGTAACTTTTTTCAACCTAGGGATATCTTTGGTTACTGAATCGAATAATAGTAAATAAAAAATAAGCAGGAAAAAGAAAAGGAAAAACTTGCGTTTTATGAGACCAATTTTCCCCTCTTTCAAATTTGACTCCTTTGTAAAATAAAGATCCTAACACCCATGGTCAGTTTTAATGGACAAATGGGACAAAGTTGTCCCATTAAATGTACATACTCTTCGTCTGAATTGGAAAAACATTACCCTGTGGTGGGCATTTAAATTGAATAGCGCGCCGGCAGCAGCAGAAATATGGCACTTAGAAGGCCATATGCTAAAGGTTAAAAACAAAAGCTCATATTTCCTGCCACACAGTATGGATGAAAGAATCAAATGCTAATCACAAGTAATTTGAAGTTCACCATACTGTATTTATTGCGACAAGTAACTGCATGGCAATGGCTAATATCATATGTGATGAAAGTTTTACTTTCTTGTGATTGCTTGTCACCAACCTTCAGGAACACATAACTGTGTAAATGTCAGCCAGATATTGGAAGGAAATAAAGTCACCACGGGATTCAGCCGAAACAACTATGAATGGTCAAGTCTTTGTTTATTGAGAATTAATTTGATGGTCAACATGGCATAATAATAATAATAATAATAATAATAATAATAATATAGTAACAACGCACCATGAATAGCAAGTGCAGAACAGCTGCAACACTGTATACCCTAGAAACATGGTTTGTTTCAGGTATGTAAGTGTGAATACCCTGCATAAAGGAGATGATGATGATGATGATGATGATGATGATGATGATAATAATAAAGAATTTATTAGAAAAGTACCAATTATTTGGAGCTGCAAAGCAAGGCATATGTGACCAACACAAATTTCTCTTCAGTGGTTACTTCAGAAGTAAAAAATAAAATTCATTCTGTTGATATATATTTTTGAAATTCTAAATGCATATTAAAGAACAATATTTCTCATGCATCACTTTGTAATAAAATCCCTCCTCCCAAAATAATCATGAAACAGTTTTTCCCTGAAGGTGCCTGGGACAGGGGGCTACAAATACAGAAAGTGAGTATATATATATATATATATATATATATATATATTCCAGGATCAAACTTGAAATCCTGTACCTGGCAGTTTTGCTACCTGACCTCAAAACCAATACATCCAGTACCTAAAAATAGCTTTGGGTCCAGTTATTTCTAAGGTATTTTGATTTGCCTTTCATTAACCACACACTTTGAAACACTTCTACAACACACTCAGAAATGGGCCTGTTGGGTCAATGTACATGTCAGCATACAATAGCTAAAAAAAAAACCTGTAGGAAGTAATATAAACATTATTTTGTGAAAGCCTGAACAAAGGTTCATCCAACATTAGAAACCACATGGTTCAACAGTTTTAAGAAAATGTTTGCATTTTGTACCAAACACAATTTGAATGACCTTTACTGGATGTGTTGTAAAACAGCTGACACGCCAGGTGGTGCCCTTCCAACAAACCTTAGCAGATGTAAGTACCACCGTAAGCACCACAGTTTTGCACTCTCACACCTGGAACAAATGGCAGTAATATACAGTACACAGAATGTACTAGGAGAAATCTGCCATATTTCACAAGAACATTCCTTAGGTTAAAGTACATCAGTATGACAAAACACACCAATATTCAAAATTGAACGGTTAAAGGAGATAATGACGACAAATTTTAAAGAATAAGAGCTGTTATACATTCATTGATTACCAAATATGTGTTAAAACGAGGGAGAATTTGTAGTTCCTCTAACGTTAACACCTGTACTTAGCACCTAATTAACATCTGGGTGACATAAAGACATTAATTAAGCTTGAAAAACTCCTACTACTTTCATAAAAAATGTCTGTAAGGTTGCAACTACGTGACTGCTCACAGACAGACCTGCACAATGTATGGATAACACAGAATGTTAAACACATACAGTATGTGGAACAGCAACAAGATTGCATTTTTCTTGCATCATTATCTCCATAATACTCCAACTTTGGATGTAGATGCATTTGGTAAACCATCCCTCCATCCCATGGCACTACTGCCTGTAGTCAAGCCTTGTCCTCCCATAATGTCTGCCTCCAAACTGTTCTATTCTGTGTGGTCAGCCTCCAGTCACAACATTGGAGAAGGCTGGCAGCATCTTCTTTTACACGTTCCTCCCATTTAAACCTGGGTCCACCCACCTTCGATTGCCAGTAAACTCAGCTTGCAGGGCATTTTTGGTTGTATGGGCAACAGCAAGTCTTTGTTCATGTCCAGCCCAGTGCAGTCGCTTGAGTTCAGTGCAGGACACTGGGTCAAGATATTTATATTCCCTGCAAGGTTCTTCAATATATCTGATATTCCATGTCCCACTTTCTCTCACCAGTTCAAATATTTGCCTTAAGATTTTCCTTCAGGAGGTCTTCTGTTTTTCGGAGAGTTCCCAGGTTTCACAGCTATATGCTTGGTCATATCAATGTAAATTAACATAAGGAACATTCTCTCGAAGTATAGCAGATTTCTCCCTGTTCACACTGCATACATACACACATACACACACACACATACATGCATACATACATACATACATACATACATACATACATACATACATACATACATACATACATACATACATTCCACTGTTAACCAGAACAGTGTTCACTGCTATGCACAAAAGCTGATTTTCAAGCCTACCCCTTTCCTATCCTTTGCCTGCTTCCAACATCATAATTTTCCTGTAATGATCCACTGTCAGAAGCCTTCTCCTCTTACTTGATGATTTTAGAGCCATTTTACGATCAAATCCCACATATTCCATCTTTACTTTTCACATTCTTTTGACATCTCTTCTAGTATGTCATGTGCGTAATGGGTAACAGCTTGCAGGAGTTTTATACTTTCCCATACCAAAAACATTTGTTTAAACTTCTGAACACATTATTTGTAGCTGGAATCACAAAGATTGGAAGCAAAAGGGGTCGGCAGTGCTTACACAATTAAAAATATTTCAAGCACTCAGTCCAGAAATGCTTAGAAACAATCACGAATAAATCAAGTTTGTGTTACATCAAGAAAATAAATTAGACACATAATTATTCAGCTCAAAACCCACTACATACTGTCTTCTAAAAATTGTAGGCATATGGGTTATGACACTATGTCATCTCTTTTGTTGTTACAAAAGTTTCAAAGGAGTACCATCTTCTAATACAGGCAGGAATTTCCTCTCAAACATTGGTAACCAACCACGAGGCCATATAGTGTAGTAACGCGGTAGACCGTGTTCTAAATTTTGATCTCATGAAAACTGCAAACCTCACACACACTGCTGTCTTCTCTGCTCTCTAGACTAAAGGACACAAAATTACTAGTATATTTTTCTGCTGCTATGCATGATCATAGGACATGGTCTGCTTCACCAAGCAAAGAAGTTGGGCAAGTCCTGGAAATGGTTGTTTTGTTTCATTTTGTTCAAAGTGGCAAAATATTGGGTGGTTATGAATCCTTGAATTCATGTAATGTGTGAACTAGTGATTGGCACAAATATTGTTTCAATTTGACGACTGTTATATGATATAGCCACTTATTAAAACTGAGTGTATGTTCTTGTATTTCCTTATGACATAATAGAAGCTCTGAATATGAAACTAGAAGAAAAATCTGAGAGGAACACTGAGATCAAGGTGTAAACAACAAGTTATGAAAGAATTTGTGCACAAGGGAGGAATCATAAACAAACTGAACAGGAACTTTGGGATGACAGTGATAAATGGAGAATATCATTCCTAGATGATCCATGCAAAAGTTGAAATATCAAAGGCATATGAAAACAAAAATGGCTTTTTTCCTTCAATTGTATCACACTCAGTATTTCAAAAAAATGTTTACTAAATTTCTGTTCTTACCATAAAGTCATTTCAAAACAGAAGAGTTCCCTGAATGCCAGAATCCTACGAAGTATCCCAGCTCCATCTGACATGAACTGTCCTTGTGCAGCACTGCGAGCCAACACTACATATCGATCAACTGGATCGCCATGCTCTCTGGCAATAGCACGTACTGTATTCAAGTTCCTGATAAGGCAAAATTATTTGTCCTACATACACTTTGATAACTTGATTGTATAATCAGTCTTCTATTTGCAGACGATCAAATCAGGCAATTACAGTACATCTAATATCACAAAAACAAAAATGTCGAAGGAATTACAGTAAGTAGCGAACACGCATTAGTTCGCATGTAAAATTGAGATCTCAGTTACAATATCTTTTAATACAACTATCTAGAGTACTTCTTATGACTTTTATACTACTGGCTTCAATACAACCGTATTGGGTTGAAACATGTTGCCAGAATGAAGAATATAGTATACACTGGTTGCGTTTGATGGTAAATAATTCCTTCCAATTACAGTACTTTAAAACTGTGCACACTCACACACACGCGCGCGCACACACACACACACACACACACACACACACACACACACACACACACACACACACACACACATGCTGGTTGCTTAATGCATGTCATTTTTATATTTATGAGCATCTTCCAATCATTTTGAATTTCTTATAGTAGCCAGGACCAAACTATGCATTTTTCCATGTCAATAAGTTGTAGGTAGAACGAAAATAAACACATAGTGCATAAAAAAGTGTTACTGATAACTGAAAGAGCAAGCTTTATGTTCCATTAACACTGGACAACAGTGTTTATTGATTGGATAGTATACGCTTCCTTATCTGCCACCCATTCCACCTGACAAGAATGTTTAGCCATGGTCAGTATATCTACGGCACAAAGGTTAGTCATTATCAGTTTTTTATCAGTCTGTAAATTACATCACATTTTGGCAGTAAGAAGAGTGAAGAGAAATGTAAGGTGTTAATCTGCCCTAATCTGCTTGTTTATCAATATTCTGTACTCTATATAACTGTCATCTGGCCAGTACAGTCATGCATGAAACAGCTGGTGTGAATGGATGACCAACAAAGAGAAGAGGCGTGTCCCAATACCAGTCTGGCTAATCAGTTTTAACCAAACTAAAATCTACAGAAGTATGTAACTGTTGACATGTATCCTAATTTTTACTCAATATACTGATGCTGATCTCACCTAATGACCAATATCATGGATCTTGGCATGGCACGAAGAGCTTCCATAATTTTATCGAACCTCTCACGCGCCATTTCTGTCATGTACTTTAGGTCTTCTTCACTTAATTTTGTCCTTAATTTCACACCAGCTTCCAAAGGCCTTTGTGTTAGAATTTCAACAAGCTGGCGATAATCTGAAGAAAGAAAAGATATAATCATAAAATGTTTCTACAAAATTATGTACAACTTTGTCCTGTTATTCCACTACATATAACTCGTTACTGCATTAATCCTAAACAAGGCTTACCAGTTCACAGCATATCACAGATGCTTGGGCAATATTTCTGTGTCATTATTTTACACTGCACATGTACTAATAGAAACAACTGCTGAAATTCAATGGGAAATAATTTGTTTTACTGACATCCTTCATCACCTTTCTCTCTTAAAACAGTGAATGAAGTTATGTCCATTCGTCAGATGGCACAGCTTTGAACATGACATAGCTGCTACTCATGTGACGTCTGAACTACATGACATAAACTAACAGTCACAAACCATCACCTATCATACGTCTATATAGAGTAACAGTCAACATTCACTGAGCACTGCTTATGTATATATATATATATATATATCCACACAGTTGAAGTTGGTTATAAGGACATTGGTTTATATGACACCTCGTCTATATTGTTAGACATTCTATGGTACCAATTAATTTCTTGCTGCTAACCATAACATTCTACTCCTCATATATAACAATGCTTGTTTATAATGACACAAAACATGCAGTCCCTTTCATGACATTATAACCAAGTTTGACTGTGTGCGCACGTACGCGTGCGTGTGTATGTGCGTGTGTGTGCGTGTGTGTGTGTGTGTGTGTGTGTGTGTGTGTGTGTGTGTAAACACACACACATTATCTCACAAATACATGCATTTCACATACATACACGTACTAAAGAAGAGACTGTAAATTTCGTATCATTAAAAGATTTGTATTATGACCATAGCAGGAAACGGGAAACAGTGATGCTATAAACAGAAAAGTTGCATTTTTATATGTACAAGATGAGTTGTGCACATTTAAACATGAAACCTGAGGGCAAACACAATCTCTACTGTACCCATTGTGTATGGAACGCACAGGACGTCTGCTTCCCAGCAAAACAACAGATGGTTACATGTATCATGTTTACTTTAATCCGTGGGCCAATTAATAGCAATACAATACCTTTCACGCCTAATTCACATGCGTGAGTCTTCATGTCAGCATGATTATTCGTGACAATAGCTTTCCACAGTTGACACAGGGGTTGGCGTACGGAAGGTGGAAGATACTCATACAGTCCATGGTCCAGCAGCACCAGCTCTGCTTTCCCATCAGCACCTCTCCTAACAAGAACTGAAATAAATAATAAATATACATATATATATATATATATATATATTCTGATGATCAGGTATTATAATTTGAAAAACAACATGATCTTAATGAATTCCACACTGGAATAGAACCTATATGTTCACATACTAGCACTGAGGCTTGCAATAAAATATGATCCCGAACCAGTGCTCTCCAATTCACACTCGCACAACTCAGAACACCTCTGTATACATATTATCCTCCAATTTCCTACCAAGTCTTCCAACTGGCCATTTCTGAAAATGTTTTCCTACCAAAACGTTGCATATAACATCTATCAGCCAAGCTATACAATCAGTCTACCCTAATGTCCTCAACTTCACCTTCCTAACAATACAAGGCAAGTAGCATGAATCACAAAGCTCATTACATGATATCCTCTATTCCCCACTTCATTACATTTTTCTTACATCCGAACATTTTCCTTGGCACTTGCAAGTCATGGTCTTTCCACTTTCTTAAAAACATGGGGCCATGTTTCAAAACTATACACCATGACTCCACTGTGGTCAAGGAAACAATGAACACAGACTGTCCCACACCAATCTGCCTAGCAGCTACACCCGCATGTTCTCTGTTTATCACCGGTAATGATAAAAGGGAGGGATGCCCAATGTAGGTCATGCAGGGAAAAAAGAGGGCAGAGTTACTCCACAACCACCACAACATAAGCAATAATTCCATCATTCTGGACGAGGCCAATACCAAGCTTGCCAAGCATAACAAGCCTCGACACCTTTGTTTCCACGTGGTATTTCCTGGCACCATCTATGATGACGATCCAAAACATATCTACAGTTTATACACATTTCAACAGTGTGTCATCTGGACAACAGCATTTTCAATGAAGTTTTAAATACCCAGGCCAGTTTTCATAAGCGTTTTTAAGTGTTTATATGCTCCCATGAAGATGATGTAAATTCAGCAGTGCATCATCAGGATAACAGGAGTTTTAATGAACTTTTAAACAACCGGGCTAGTGTTATCGTAAGTGTTGTAAGTGTTCTATTTGTTCCCCTGAAGATGGTGTGAATTCACACCCAAACATGTCAGGATTTCTGTGATTTCAATTGTGTACAAGTTGGTTCTGATAATTATATATATTATATAATATATGTCCTATCACTTGTGTTAATTCTTTCCCTGACCCAAGCAAGTACAATTACTCTTTTATATTTATCTCACCCACTGACTGATGCTTCTGAGAAGCCAATAGGTATTCCAGTGCTCAAAAAAACTGCCTGCCTATTGTGGAACCTGGAAGGTTCTTTACTGTGTCCACAACAGCCCTGTACTGGACCCTTATCCCAAGCCAAATGAATCAAGCGTGCACTGTCACTTCCTGTTTCTGTAACATCCATTTAAATTTCATCCTGCCATCTGCATGAATGTCACCTGAGTGGTCTCTTCCTTCAGGTATTCTTAATCAAAATTTTTAAGCATTTCCTGTGTCTTGCACCTGTGTTGCATGCCACAACCTACTTACTGCCCTTGACTTGATCATGGAAATAATTTTATAGCTCACAACCAGCTAAATGACATGCACAAGGAAATCTGTGTGTTAAGAAGTGACTATCAGTTACACAGATGAATGATTTAAGAAGACTGAAGAAGGAATGCAACACTTTTTGCACAACACACACCAAGCAGATGAACGTGTCTGCTCTAAATTGTCATGAGATGATGTAATTCTAATTCAGGCTTTGTGAGTGCTCCTATACAGGGTCATAAATAGTAGCTGCACTGAAGTTAATAAATATAGTGTTACAGAACATGCAACAGTGTGAAATTTATTAGTTATTGATACCTTCAGGCAGGTTGAAGAACTGTAAGAAGAAATTGCTGGTGATGTGGAAAGCATTGCAAAAGAAATACTCACAGCAGCTATGGAAAATCTCAATTTTCTTGTCTGCAGATGCTACTGGATGACTAGATGCACATGCACACTGCACATGTCTTTATGTGAATAAAAAGTGATGTAATTTGCAAGATTTGAAGTTCTCACAGCACTGTTGCTGAGGATTCCAGTCTTCTGGGAAATGACATTCTGACACCGGGTGAGTGGTTTCTGATATCATCAAGGACTGTGGTGCCTTCATCGTGAAAACTGCTTCACATTTGAAGATGGAGACGCAAAGGCACTGAAACATTGGGTACCACTCACCCAAAGACACAGTGCCACATCCCAGAAGACATGAGTCCTATTGTAAATACAGACACTTAAAGTAGATACGTCCTATTTTGATAATCCTGTATTTATTGTATTACTTTTCGCACTTTTTTAAAACTTTCTGCTAAGACCAAGTACTGGTCCCCAACACAGTGTTGTGCTTTCTTACCGTTTCCAGGATGTGGATCTGCATGCACAAATCCAGTGTGGAATATCTGTTCAGAGAATGCTTGGAACAGCTTCTTGTCAATATCAGACAACGAAAAATTCTGCTTTTTTAATGACTCAACATTGTCGACATTGGTACCATGAATGAATTCTGCCGTTAGAACTCTCTGCAATTACATAAATGGGGTTTTACAGTACTCATTGCTATTGTGACACATTTTATGATTCTGAAGGATTAAGCACTATGGTATTTAATGTGAATTGACAGTACTCATAAATGTGTTTATAATACAGATCTGAGCAAGTCAGTTCAAATGGTAACATTTGTGACTTGTAATCTGGGAGGACCATTTTAGATTTTGGATATCAGCTATCCAGGTTCTTGTCATCTTCCTCAGTTCCTTTAGGCAAGTCTGATAGCTGCTGCCTTTCAAATCGTCTCCAATTAGTCATTCACAAATGGTCCTACAATTCAATGCTATGTGATCTGATACACAACACTGTAAAATAAACCACAAATGAATATTACAGCTTGTCCAGCTGACAGCAGCACCTGCTCATAGCTGCACAATTGCATAGTAACCAGCGACATCACCAGCTCTGCAGCACTCCCCCTCATGTAGTCCTATGTTAACATGTGACTACGTGCTGTAGAGTGGATGACATCAACTGCTGCAGAGGAAACAGTAATGTCACCTGCTCTGCAGTATTAATTTCTGTATTAAAAACAAATAAATAAATAAACCGAAATAAAAAACTCTGTATTTCAGTACATAAATTTCACATCTCGATTTAAAATGATGTATCAGTTACTGTTTAGGAGCTATAACACTTTATGCAGTTACAATGTTACTGCTTCTAATTTTTCTAAAGAATTATGTTCGCAAATGCTCAAAACTTTTCAAGACCATATACTAAATGGTACTTGCACTGCTCTGGCCAGAGAAGTCCATATGTCTGCTACGCTGTTGTTGCGTCTGACACGGAGTTTTAATTGTGCCAAGGTGGGGAGTTATCAAATAGTGTAACACCCCTAATAAAATCAGAAAGCCTGATCCTTCAGAAACCCAAAAAATTTTACAGTAAATTTAAAAGTCTCAATGACAGACAAACGTAAGTCCAACTTAACACTGACATTTCCAGCCCCCCTCCAAAATTATCAACCAGTACTGTCACATAAATTTAAAAATACATATTTTAATGCCACTTAACGTTAGGATGGCAAAACTGTGGTCATTTCCCAAGCATTCTTACTGATTACATTTTAAAAAGTAGCAATGCATTTTACTGAATGCATTAATTGCTGAAATTCAAATACAATAAAATGGGATTGTGTAATACCTTGGTGCTCAAATTCCACAGTACTTGTGGTACATAAATAAATGAGAACTTGGAGAGATCTTTGGCGCAACGTTCTGAATTCCTGCCTTCATTAATAAAGTCAAGCTCTTGTTCCAGAGTTCCTCGTAAGTCCTGCAAGGCAGAGAAAAGTATACAAACATATTTTCTGCACTTTCAGTTTGCTAAAAATGTGGCATTCCATACACACTCTACATCATCTGCTGAATATGTCAGAATACGAGAATTTGTTTTGACATGTTTAACCTCAAAAAGTGACTCTCTGTAGGAATATCATGAGTTGCAAATTTTGAAGAACAAGGCGCCAAAGGGAATATTTGAATTACATGAAGAAGGAAGACAATTACACAATGAAGCACATCACAATTCCAACTCTTGTTCCAATATTCCTTGTGTGATTAAATCAAGGAGAACAACCTGCAAGCAATATTAAACATACAGTCTGAAGCACTGACAGTGACTGAATGTAATACAATGCCATTGGGCCCTGTTCACACACATGGCTCCCAAAACATTGGTTTATTCACATTTCAACCACCTGACACTCCTACAACCCAAGAGAGTTTAACTGCAAACATGTTCGGGAGAAACCAGAAACAAATACAAAATTTTGTTTGTAAAACCTTAATGAAAGAGAAAAGCCTGAAAGTTTCAGATGGTGGGGTATTATTAAGCTGACAACATATACAGTGGACTTCTTCCATCATCTTGTTTTATTCAAAGCACTTGGAACAACACCACAGTAGAGATGAATGGGTTACCAAAATGGGTCCTTGTTAAATGTGTCGTCAAGATGTGAAACAGTCTCGAATGGACCGAAACTTTATCAGTCTAAGAGTGTGTGCCTAAGTAATTCCATGACCTATTAACACAGAATGCACATACCTGAAGAACCCACTCGAAATCAAACTTCGGGTGCATCAGCCTGATTATTTTAAGTAACAACTTTATGGTTGAAATATCACCAGTAAAACGATCCTGGAGATCTATATACTGTACTTTCACAGCAACTTCTTTTCCATCTTTTGTCTCAGCACGGTACACCTGAAAGTTACAAAACTTGTTACATAAACTAACCCAAACACCCTTTACCTTGTGCTCTTGTAACTCTGCATTCATAAACTCAGTCACACTTCACACATACAATAAACATACACACATTTTTATCTGAATATAAGTTTATTTTGTTATGAAACCATATTTTTGTACACATGAAATGCAAGTTTTATTTCTAAATATGCAAATTATTTCTTCACTCTGTCATTAGATAGGACACCCATTATCTTTGGGACAGATATCCCGTTGCAATGAAGATATAACAATACAATGTAAAACTTAGTTGTTCCTTTCCTTTACTCTGAGAACACCCATCATCTAGTAATCTAATAATTAAACACCTGTCTAAACTTTACTACTTGCAAACATGCCTATCATTCAAAACTGCAGGTCAGGGAGGACAAAATGCATTAAAACCAACAAACCCAGCCTTCTTATTACCTGTGCTAAGCTTGCAGCTGCAATTGGCTCCTCCGTAAAATTTTTAAATATCTCTGTATGTGGAACACCAAAATCCTCCACAAATAATTCCCTCAGTTCATCCTTTTCTCGTACTAGACACTTATCGTGAAGTGCCTGGAACATGAAGACATTCCATACAAACGAAACTAGAAACTTTTGTTATAATCTACTTAACACAAGCAAAGAAGAACCACTTGAACAAAATCCAGTACACTAGAACACTGCTCTGACAGCATTAACCCTTTAAAGATGAAGCGTATCTGTTTTATATAAGGACTCAGTGTGTACCGCGCTGTAAACACTCTCCACTTCGGTTATAAAAACCAGTCTCTTAATGTTTTATTAGGCAAAAGTTGCTGTTTGTTCTGAGATCTGTACAAAACACATAAATGTAATGTGGGCACCACGTAGAATTTTTTAATGTTAAACCTGGTCGTATGTAAAGTTACCTCTAGGTTTTAAGGGTTAAACTAGCCACTAGAATACATATCAACACTCACTTTTAATGTTTCCACGTATTCTTTTGGTAAAATGTGATTGACGGAGACGAGTCCCTGTCCAAGCTTCACATATAAACCCCCGTTTCTCAGACAGCCATCTAGTATTCGGTCAGCAGCACGCTGGTGTAATGGATGAACGGCTGCCTCATACTCTGGTGTTCCTTCCTCTAGCCCCCAGAGAGACCACAAGTAATCCACTGATATTGTTAGTCCTACATTCAACGACCTGCAAAGCACGCAGTACAATCATAACAACACAGTAACCCTGACAAAATTTTAGCCATAAAGGTGTTGACTGATTTTTGTAACATATTTCTTCTTCTTGCTTTCATTTAATGGCAATATGTCAACTGCTAAGTTATGTAGCATCAAATGAGCATGGTCAATAATTTAGGAGCAATGTGGAACACATTATGGTCTCATACAAGATTCTATGTTGGCATATGATGAAACATAAAGCAAAGTTCATCTAATAACATGCCATGAAGCCCCAGAGGGAGAGTAGAGGTATAGATCTACTTTTTCTTTAAACTCAGCACTAGACTGGGGTGGGTGGTAAATGTCATGCCCCGACCGCGTTACTTTCGGGAATAACACAGTACCCATTGTACAGAAGGCTGGGTGGACCCCAGGGCAGTTCTGGAGTGGTGCCGAAAATCTCGCCCCCCCCCCCCCTGCGATGGCAATCAGATGGTCTCCTCCATCTCAAACAAATACTGAAGCAATTTTGTTTAATTTGCTATTAATCAAAGCATGAATGTCATATCACATGTCCACTTGACCATACTTTATGATTCCCTGTCAATAAAAACATCATTTTGTCTGAAAAAATCAGTTAATGAGGAAAAAAACTCCTCACAAGAAAAGTCTCAACTCTTTGCATTTCCTGGCTTATAAATCAACTACACAGCTCTCACAAAATAGCTACTATATTGAGAACAAATTAACAAGATCTAGTTTAATACGTACCATACATCATGTCTTGTGATAAGGAGTAATTATATCCTCATATCAATTGTCAAAACTGTTCTTTTTTCAGTGTGCCACTTAATGATGCTGTCACTTGCTAAGACTGTATAATGTTAGTGATTGATGAACGAACGACTATGAAGCATTGGCAGAATGATAACGACAGGGTAAAACCAAAGTGCTTACAGAAAAATTAGTCTCAGTGCCATTTTGCTCATCACAAACCTCACACGGAATGGCCTGGGATTGAATCCAGGCCTCCAGAGTGAGATGCCAGTGACTACCTGCCTGAGCCCTGGTAAAACTAAACGACTCTTTCAAAACTGTAATTTTAATTCTGTTTCTGTTTTACAGATTAATTGTGCCACACACTGTTAAATTTCAGTAAAGTTACTGCACGACTATGCTAGGAGTTTCAGCTACTAGAGATTATTGTTGCTACCAAGAGGAGAACAAACCTAGCAAAGCGGCTCATGCCACTCAGAGTAACTCGTACGATCCGTTTCTCATGGTTTGTCAGCTGACTGTAGTAGAGGCCAGATGCTGCTGCTCCTGTGGCAAACACCAGCGTGCCATACTTCAGATATGGACGGCGGTTTCTTGAAGACTGGATTGGAAGTTGTTTTGCATTTGTCTGTAAATGACTTATTCTGGAAAAACTTCTCACAAAGGTTGTCAAATATGAACTCAGCACCAATTTGTACATAGCCTGTAAAACAGAGAAATGTCATAAGCAGAACTGGTAGAACCTATCTTCAAAACCTTCTACAATTAGTAAAACTGTGGAATTAAATTCAGATAACAGCCTTTAGAGTTTTGACTCTGTGTAGCATTGTGGGTTGACACTAGTCTTCCTCCAAAACATCAGTATCAGTTCACAAACTTAAAAAGCGTCAAAACCCAGAAGACTACCATCTGATCAATACCAGCTGTGAAAGTCTGAAAACATATGGGGAATTAAATTATTTAATAATACTGTAGACCCTCTTATGAACGGACTAACAGGGGGAGTGGGTGGTCTAGTAATGCCAGCTGTCCGGTACTTCCGAGTTATGGGTACATATATATATATATAGCCTAAAAAGTCGCCAAAACAGTAACATAGTACTGTATAAATAACACTAATGCAGACACATAATACAAATATAATTAAATTTGTAGTGAATGTAACTAAATGTGTGCATCGTCCTGGGAAAACTTCGGTTAATAGGCCTATCTACCAACCAGTCGGTGACTTGAACCTTCATGCAAAGGTAAGTCTGTACAGACCCATCGAAATCCTAATTTTTGTATTTAAAATGCTAAACTCGCCTGACAGAAACTGAGTTTGAAGCAAACAAATATATGGAACAACATTGCACTGTACTTTAAAAGTTCTGCTGTATCTTTTATTACGCATCTTCTATGCACAACGAGGACGACACAAAATGGAATTATAAAAGCAGGAATGGCCTTAAGCTTAAGAAGCATATCTGAGTTTGTAGGTAAAGAGGGATAGGAAATACACATTAAATATAAGCATTTTACGGCAGTATTCAATAAACATAACGATAAAATATCAGACTTTATACACATACATGCGAGGTTAGAAACTTTTATTGACATTTCCTCTCCCAACAGCCATCTGGCGCTCAGTACAGAAACTTCATACGGGGTTTCCAATTGGTCAGATGTTACCCAATGACGACGCTGAAGCTCTTTAAAACCTAATTGACAACAATCAGCTGGCCGCCATCTTCGCAAGTGGGTGCGAAGGGTGGGCTGTTGTCAAGTTCGTATTTCTGCTATACACACCTCACAGCTGATATTTCTAACTGCTCTGCTTACACGGTAAGTACGGCAATATATACACGACATACTTGAACTTACATAAATTATATTCTTTTTCCATAAGTTTCATTTTAGAAGGATGCGTAATTATGTAAACAAAAATCAGCTGGGCAACGCTTCGTATGCGAACAGGGAACAGCTGATTATCAAGGTCGTCTTTGTTTTGGCGTCACCGCGTTATCTTGGTCACTCGAAGCCATTTCTGATACATTCTAGCACTGCAAGAAAATATCAACAAGCACGTTTAAAATGCCACCAACATCGCGGCTTGGCTTCAACAAAGTGTTGCGTCAGGTACACAGACGCTTTGTTCTTCGGTGGAGAGGGAAGATATCATAATAATAATAATAATCATCATCATCGTTATGCATTTGTAGATTCGCGCAAGAATCTCTTTTTGTGTTATTACGTAATATACATACTTTGCGAGGTTTATGTTCAAAAGCAGCGTGTCTTTAATGGAATGAATATCAGAATATGCCCACTTGCAAAACAAGACTTATATTTCAACTGCATGTTTTGTAACTCGTCCGCAGGACACGGAAGATCTGACAGAATCTTACCATGAACGAGACGCAGCTGGTTGCTCTGTCAGCCAGCTGATCACTATCAAATCACAGCAAACTGCTGTGTTCAGTCACGTGACAGCTTCGTGTAATCACTCTAATAGCATGTACGAGCTGCAATTTGTTAGTACATGATGTGGAACAGAGGCGACCTCATTACCGTTGCGTTGTTGAGTGGTGGAGGAAACTGAAACAGAATGCAATGATAACTACAAAAAAACTTGTCTGTGGCTTGTATTTACGATGACGCATTGTAAACAGAAGTATGGCGATATCATGCGCAAAAGCGACGGTTCGTTGAGTGCGTCTTTTTTCACTATTCGACTTCATGAAAACTTTTAATTACTCAAGCTTTATACAAGAGCCTGACATCGGTGCGTAGGGACTGAAACATGTAGCTTACCAGTGGTGATGTGTGAAACAAGGGCGCACATTGGGGGGGGGGGGCTGCTGGGCTGCAGCCCCCCCCCCAAAACCACAAAACTGAAATTTAATAAACACAGATTTTGTATATATTATGATATCAAAAAGTTTTACGTGATTTCCCCTTCAGCCGAAATCAGCCACTGAAATCGGCTGATGACTAGTGCATGACGATTTTGAAAAATAAATTAATAACATTAGAAAAACAAGAAGATAGGACATTGTGACAGAGGCATGGAACATGTAGTTATTTTCGTGTGTATATAAATGCAGTTGAAGACAGTGTTATGTTGTACTTGTAACATGATTTTTATAACCTAATTTGTTAAAAAGCATAAATTATATATAGCCTCAGGTTCCGCCCCCCCCCCCCCCCCGAAGGAAAAATTCTGGGTGCGCACCTGATGTGAAATATACCGTCGAGTTAGACGGAAATACCACTGTTTACTTATTGTAATTCACTTACAAAATTGATGGATATTAAGGAAAGAGGAAACACCATTTACAGAATAAATTGAGTGTACAGGTGAAGTGCATCTTCTGTAGGACGTGGGGGACTATGAATGGGGGGAAGGGGGCAGCAGTAATTCAGGGTTTTGTGATTCCCTGTCATGAAAAATACAGGACATCCAAGGAAGTATAAGATAAATCTTAACTCCGCAGTACATTTAGGTAGTTCACAAAACTCGACAATTTGATATTGTAATACAGAAAATTCTATATATTAGTTATCAAACTTGGACATTGTAGTACATAAAATTCGAAATTTTAATACAGCAAATAGGATATTTTAGTACACAAACTTGGGACACTGTAGTACACAAAACTGGATGCTGTGGCACACAAAATTGGATATTGCAGTACACCAAACCGCACCCTACAATGTCTATTTGAGGAGTATCATTGCGGTGCACCAGTCAGGGATAGTAAGATGAGCTGGGCATGTAAAAGTGTGGGAGACATGAGTTACTCATACTAAACTGTAGTCTCAAAACATTAAGAGAAGTGGCCTTTTAGAAGACGTAGGAGCAGATACGATTGTAATATAAAATGAACTTCAAAGAAATACGTGTGTGTGTGTGTGTGTGTGTGTGTGCTGGATTCAACTAGGTTAGGACAGAAATCAGTGCTGGTTACTTCTGATGACGATTATAAACCTGTGGGTTGCAACGAATAAAGGTGGGGAATTTATCGATTAGCTGAGTGACTACCAACTTCCCAACAGACACATACTTCCGGGTGGGTTGTTGGTAATATACTCTCGGGTCACTTTATATAACGGTCGGGTATAACAGGAAGCTAAGATACCGATCGCACATTTAATATCCCTGTACACGCGCCAGTGTGATACTCGGCATGCATGGCGTGTTTCAGTTGTCCGAAGCAATCCATAACACGGCGTTTCAATATTTGCCACGTTACAGTACTTCTGAAGCCAAGAAAGAGACATACCAGACTGACGATATGGTGCGTCGCTTTCAAGTGCGAGTGTTATCCACGGCCCGAGCAATGATCATTAGCCTGGGCGGCTATATTAACGTTTTAAAGCCTAGCGGTAACTTTACGTGCCACCAGGTTTAACATTAAAAAATTCTACGTGGTGCCCACATTGCGTTTATGTGTTTTGTACGGATCTCAGAACAAACAGCAACTTTTGCCTTATAAGACATTAAGAGATTGGTTTTTATAACTGAAGTGGAGAGTGTTTACAGCGCGGTACGCACTGAGTCCTTATATAAAACAGATACGCTTCGTCTTTAACCTTTTAAAGCCTAGCGGTAACTTTACGTGCCACCAGGTTTAACTAACTCCACGGAGCAGAGGCCTTCTTGAGAAGCTAACAGTTTCTCAGCTAGTCAAGAAATTCCCTGCATTTTATGGAACCCGAAGGTTCATTACCGCATTCACAAGAGCCCGCCACCTGTCCCTATCCTGAGCCAACTCAATCCAGTTCATGCCCCCACATCCCACTTCCCGAATGTCCATCTTAATATTATCCTCCCATCTATGCCTGGGTTTCCCAAGTAGTCGCCTTCCCTCGGGTCTCCCCACCAAAATCCGGTATGCACCTCTCTCCTCCCCCATACGTGCCACATGCCCCGCCCATCTCAGTCTTCTCGATTTGATTACCCGAATAATATTTGGTGATGAGTACAGGCCACCAGGTTTAACATTAAAAAATTCTACGTGGTGCCCACATTGCGTTTATGTGTTTTGTACGGATCTCAGAACAAACAGCAACTTTTGCCTTATAAAACATTAAGAGACTGGTTTTTATAACCGAAGTGGAGAGTGTTTACAGCGCGGTACGCACTGAGTCCTTATATAAAACAGATACGCTTCGTCTCTAAAGGGTTAATTCATACTCGCATCTTCAAGTTTTGTGAAAAACTTACATGACAGAATCACAATTAATTCTAGTGACATGAACGAACGGATGTAAAACACTGACCTAACGGTGAAATGCATAAAATAGAAAGGTAACGACCTCGGCGCAGTTGGTTGAGGCACTGCACTACAAGCCGGAGGGTCACGAGTTCTATTCCCGATGATGTCATTGGAATTTTTCATTGTCACAATCTTTCCGGTCGCATTATGGCCTTGGAGTCGACTCAGCCTCTAACGGAAATGAGTACCAGGGATATTTCCTGGGGGGTAAGGGCGGCCGGTGCGTAGGGCTGAGAAGCTTACCACCTACATGTGCCAACTGTCTAGAAATCTGGGAGTCTCAGCCTCCTGGAGCCCTAAGGGCCTGTCCAGGCCTGTAATACAGCTTTTAGCTTTAGGTTCTAACTACCTCGGCATTTGTTTGAAGACTGAGAAAGAAGACAACACTTCTGTCGAGGTGGCCAATCATTTTGGACCCACACTGACTTGTAACCAGTAGTTCGGCATACAAAATAACATGCAAATCTCCTGCGGCTGCTCTCATGTGTGTGCTGCTGCTTTGCTTATCATAAAATATATAACATGTAGAGGTAAGAAAAGGTAAGGTTCGCACTGTCCATGCCATTCATCCTTTAAAGACGAAGCGTATCTGTTTTATATAAGGACTCAGTGCGTACCGCGCTGTAAACACTCTCCACTTCGGTTATAAAAACCAATCTCTTAATGTTTTATAAAGCAAAAGTTGCTGTTTGTTCTGAGATCCGTACAAAACACATAAACGCAATGTGGGCACCACGTAGAATTTTTTAATGTTAAACCTGGTGGTATGTAAAGTTACCGCTAGGCTTTAAAAGGTTAAGACATACAGGGGGGAGCAGAGGTATACCTCCACTCATTTTTAACCTCGGCAGTAGATGTAGGCGAGTGGTTAACATCACAGACTGATTGCTGTACCCCCGGGGAAATAACCTCAGTACCCATTGAATAGGAGGCTAGGAGGGCCCCAGAGCCGGTCGGGAGGTTTTGGAGAAGAGAAAATCTCCTGATCCTGCCGGGATTCGAACCCCGGACCCCCAGCCCCTACCTTGGTCACTATACCTACTGAGCTACTAACACGTAGCAATATTAGATTGATTATAATAGTGCCGGATGTGGAAGAACAGTGCGGGAAAAATGTTTCGAGGATCAAAACTAATTTTGAATTTTATTGTACGTATAATGTAACAATGAGGCGCGTTCGCGTAAGCATTGTTGCCGTGGAAAAGTTATAAGTATTACATATTCTGTGTGTCTGTTGCCTTAGTTATACAGCATGCAAAGCGCATGCGCCGTATTATATTGTCATCTGTGGCCTGTCTGGCTGTACCATATTTTTCCACATTATCTCATAAACGACACGATTTTCGGGGAAAAAAGTTATTGTACATAAAAAGCGTGTTTTGATTTTCTCTACAATTTTTATCTGCAACGTTTCTCATTCTAAGAAGACTTCAGCAAGGTGTTAGCATAAACGTACATAGGTCTTCATGTAAAGTACCCGTTATTCTTGAGAGATTTTAATCAATGACAAAATACATTAAGTAACCGTAAACACGAGTTACACAATGACTTACTTCGGCCTAGTAACTGCAGAGGGCAGCTGCCTGATATATTTAACTCAATGTCGCCATTTCATTGGCAAGGTGGATCAGCGGGGTCCTTCAGAATCGGAAGCCAGAATCTAAAAATACACGACGTACATAAACGGGCAACAACTCCCACAGAAATCGCTTCTCTTCAAGTAGAGCTAATTTGTGCACTGCTCTTTTCATGAAATTTGATATTTGATGATTTTTCGAAAAATTTGTCGAGAGAATTCAAGTTTGATTAAAATCTAACAAGAATAACGGGTACTTTAGAAGACGATCCGTGTACATTTATGATAATATCTCGCTGGATTCTTCCTGTAATGAGAAACGTTTCAGAAAAACGTTGTACAGAAAATCAAAACACACATTTTATGTTCAGCCAAGTTTTTCTTAAAATCGTGCCGTTTACGAGATAATGTGGAAAAAATATGGTACAGCCAGACAAGCCACATATCACAATATAATACAGTGTATGCGCTTTGCATGCTGGATAACTACGGCCACAGACACAACAATCATAATATTTAACACTTATTACTTTTCCACTGTGACCATGGTTACGCGAACGCGCCTCCATGTTAACGTTATCCGTACATTGCCTCTTTTAGCATGTATCTAAACCGCAGACTGTCACAGCTCTGTCTGCCGTAACTGGCTACACACAATACAGTTGAACGCCCGCGCAGTAGACTCCAGCAGGGTCACTGGAATCTTCATGTCATGTCATCGCGGCTGCGCGGCCGAGCTGGCTTCCCGTCCATAACAGGAAGCTCTTTGTCCAGAGGAGATGGGGCACAGCGACCGGAAGATGAAGCCCAGCACTCACCGCTATTTAGATATCTGTGCCCAGAAAGCGTGGAGATCTACCTCCACGTTCACTATACGCTTTCGGTAACATGTCAAAGGAGATCCAGTTCTGGGTTTAGCTGTATTTCCTCTTAACTGAGAGGCGGTTGGTTGATTTTCTATGTGGTGTGTTGTGTATTTGTTTTACGCCCTTGTTGCGTTCCTGAAAAGCGAGCGTAAATAAAAAAGGCGTAAATCAAAAATTATATTACTACAAGAAAAGAAAGATCTAAATAACACCAAATAAACCAGCGTTAAACCGAAAATGAAAGAGCGCAAATTAATAAGTAGTGTAAATTGTGCCCAAAAAGCGTGGAGATCTACCTCCACGTTCACTATACGCTTTCGGTAACATGTCAAAGGAGATCCAGTTGTGGGTTTCGCTGTATTTCCTCTTAACTGAGAGGCGGTTGGTTGCTTTTCTATGTGGTGTGTTGTGTATTTGTTTTACGCCCTTGTTGTGTTCCTGAAAAGCGAGCGTAAATAAAAAAGGCGTAAATCAAAAATATTACTACAAGAAAAGAAAGATCTAAATAACACCAAATAAACCAGCGTTAAACCGAAAATGAAAGAGCGCAAATTAGTAAGTGGTGTAAATTGGCAAGAGGCCTTAAAGCAAATATGCGTAAAACAAACGGGCCTAAACCAAGGGCTGAGTGTACTAGTATAAGTGCAAACAATATCGTTTTTTTACCATTAGCGTACGTATCCGTGCGAGGGACGTTCAGCAAATGATACTCTTTAGACCATAAAAATTTAATGAGAAGTCGTTACAGCGTTAAATGCTATTCATGCGTTCCATAATAATGCAGAAGTGGAAGAGGCTGTTCGTGAATGGTTGCGGATGCAAGAGACCGGATTTTTACCTCGACGGAATTTTTAAACTCACGCCAAGATGGGGGCAATTGCGTCACTGCGCTATGGGGGATAAGCCGAAAAATAATGACACTTCAGTGGAGTCAATTAGCCACACTTCACGCTGTTGCGAATTATTTCGTTCTTGCGACATACAAACCCCACCTGATTGAAAATCCTTCGTACTTTCTGATCTGCACAAAATGGATTAGCTCACGTTTCAACGTTCCGGCGCCTGATTATAACAGGATATTCGTGTGTTCGTTGCACAACGTACATAAGTGGCGAGGTAATTTCTATGTACATAATCTTTATCTTTACCTTTGCCTCTGCTTTGTCAACAATGTGAAAGTACTGGGGGAGTAGAGGTATAGCTCCAGTCATTCTTAACCTCGACGCTAGATGGAGGTTAGTAGTCAACATCACACCCACTGAATAGAGCGCTGGGTGGGCCCCAGGGTCGGTCTGGAAGTTTCGACGAAGAGAAAAAAATTCTTGCTCCTGCCCGGATTGGAACCCCGGATCATCTAGCCCGTAGCCTAGTCACTGTAGTGACTGAGCTATAACAAAAACCTTCAGAATGTCAGAATATTTATGACAGCCAACACACCGAAACATTCCCGGACCAACAACCTTAAATAACCATGAACCCGGTTATAACGACATCGGTTTATACGACACCTCGTCTATAGCGTCAGATATTCTGTGGTACCAATTAATTCCTCACTGTTAACCATAACCTTATACTCCTCGGTTATAACAACACTTGTTTATAACGACACAAAATATTCGGTTCCTTTCATGGCGTTATAAACGGGTTCGATTTTATATGTAATTTTAAATGAAATTTCCGACGTGCCACCCATGTATTCGGGTGCTCTTGGCGGCACGCGGTGGTAAACTAACCGATCTACATTGCGTCGTAGTACCATCTACCGTTACATGATCGGATAATTGCGTTGCTGCTGCCGCAATGTGGTTTGCCTTCTTCACTGGTTTTTGTCCGTACTTGGAACAGTGGCCCTGAAGTGACTGTCCGGCAGCCTCTGTGAAATCGCAATTGTATTAGCTTACATTCTTCGTATTATTACGATCGCTACGGCGCTTCAGTTGGACCCTGTCCATTTCTGATTAAAATACAGCCTTATAGTCTTCATCGGTATAGGCAGCGATGAAGATAAGCTATATCTTATGGGGACAACTAAATGGGGTTCTCAGGGCGTGCCATGGCTCAGGAGGTTAGCCGCCGGCCTCCCACCGCGGAGGCCCGGGTTTGATCCGGGGGTCAGTCCATGTGGGATTTGTGGTGGACAAAGTGGCATTGGGACAGGTTTTTCCCCCGAGTTCTTCGGTTTTCCCCTGTCAGTTTCATTCCACTGGTGCTCCATTACTAGGAAAAGGACAAAAAATAATAATCATCATCTTCATCTTCATCATAGGGTTGCACAAGAAGCCTCAAGGCGCAGTGCGTCCGTAGCGTCTGCTGCGGGGCCCTTCACCACTTAAAAAAAAAGGGGGTTCTCCCTCTATTACCTTAGGGCAGATAGGGCCGATAGGCTAAACATGTTCATAGAATTAATCAACACATTAACAAACTTATGCAGCTAATAAAATACATTTAGAAGTATAGAACTCCCATAAAACGCCTACATATTTGACACCGACGTGCCGAAACATGCGCGAATATCTCCACTCTCTCATACGATTTTATGGTGTAGTACTTAACCTCTTAAAGCCCAGTGGTTACTATACGTACCGCCAGGTTTAACATTCACAAATTCTACGTTCTGCCCACACAGTGTATTTATGTGTTTTGTGTGGATCTCAGAACAAACAGCGATTATTTCCCTATACAGCATTAACTGACTGGTTTTTATAACCGAGACGGAGTGTGTTTACTGCGCGGTACGGACTTTATATACCGCCAGGTTTAACATTCACAAATCCTACGTTCTGCCCACACAGTGTATTTATGTGTTTTGTGTGGATCTCAGAACAAACAGCGATTATTTCCCTATACAGCACTGAGTGACTGGTTTTTATAACGGAGACGGAGTGTGTTTACTGCGCGGTACGAAATGGGTCTTTAACTAAAACAGATTACGTTTCGTCCTTACACAGTTAATTCAGCAAAAGTGTAACTTTACTTTTGCGTTTAACCCAGTCTCCATCTCCATAATATCGTCTGTCACAGCAACTTAGTCTCTTCCATTTGTATGCAGGTCTCTGGTCTTCTTCCTCGCAGGGACCATAAGCGTAACTAGGCTAATAACACTTCGTGCTGCGGGGGGGGGGGGGGAAACTTATCATGGATATTAAGAATTTTATTTTGCAAAGGAGTCAAATTTGAAAGAGGGGAAAATTGGTCCTATAAAACGCAAGTTTTTCATTTTCTTTTTTCTGCCTATTTTTTATGTGCCATTATTCAATTTAGTAACAAAAAACTCTTCCTAGGTTAAAAAAATCTTGGGGGGCATTTGCCCCCTTCCTTCGGGGGCCCGGCCCGCCCCCCTCAATTTACGCGTATGGTAGGGACCATCGCCAGAACGCACTTCTGCAGTCTTCCCTATCCATTCGTTCAATACGGTCGTATTATCTTATCCGTTTCTAGCCTTCTTATCACTAATGAAGTTACAACGGTTCTCTGTTGTATTATATTATGCTGTAGTTCGAAGCGTGTAAGATTTTCAATAACGAGCTGCAAACCCGCTGTTAATCCCAGGCTAGAAGACCAGGGCAGTCCCCTGCAATATGGCTTCTGCTGTTCTTGACCCTTCCGGCTCGGATGTTGCTACCGACATAGCTGCGGGTGAAACACGGTGTGTTGCCTACCGACAATGACAAAGTGGGCTGGTGGGATTGCGTCAGGATGTGCAAGTTACCGTGCTACTCATCGTACCCCAATAAGAACCCTTTCTTATGTACGAAGCACATCGTACAAAATTTTATATTTATAACCTGATTAATTTTCTGAAACCCATCCAGTGTTAGGCGTACACATCGGGCGAAACGTCCAGAAGTATCCCCTACGTGCCGTCAGTTTCTGTAGCTAAAGACTTCTCTTGCTTCCAGTTCTTAGGAGAAAGAGGTTTTCCTCTTTTACAAAACGTCCGGACCGGCTGTGGGGCCTACCCAGTATCCTATTTGATGTGTCCCAGAGTTCTTTTCCGGGCATAAAGCGGTCGGGGCGTGAAGTTGACCACTTACCTCCATCAAGTGGCAAAGTTGAGTAGAGCTATATCTCTACTCCCCCTATACGCTTTCATGGCGTAGACATGGACTTTTTTTTTACCAATCCCATTAAATTATTGAACACAAAATATGTGCTTTCATTTTCCCTACAACTTTTGTCTGAAACGTTTCTCATTTTGAGAAGAATTCAGTGAGATATTATCATAAATGTACATATGTCTTCATGTAAAGCACCCGTTATTCTTGTCAGATTTTAACCTTTTAAAGCCTAGCGGTAACTTTACATACGACCAGGTTTAATATTAAAAAGTTCTACGTGGTGCCCACATTGCGTTTATGTGTTTTGTACGGATCTCAGAACAAACAGAAACTTTTGCCTTATAAAACATTAAGAGACTGGTTTTTATAACCGAAGTGGAGAGTGTTTACAGCGCGGTACGCGCCGAGTCCTTATATAAAACAGATACGCTTCGTCTTTAAAGGGTTAATGAAACCGGAATTCTCTCGACAGATTTTCGAAAAAATACTCAAATATAAAATTTTATTAAAATCCGTCCAGTGGGAACCGAGTTGTTTTCCATGTGGACGGACAGACATGATGAAGCTAACAGTCGCTTTCCGGAAATTTACACACACGCTATATTTGTCCATATGGTTCTAATAACAAACAGCGATGGTTTGCGTTCACTAAACATCATTACCTAAGCAGCCTGTTCGGTAAGGTCGCAGCTTTTGCCAGGTACGAATTGAGTACCGTTATTTAAACACTGTTCTGAAAAACTAAAAGCTTCAGTTAGAATTTGTTTGAAGTGCCTTCGAAAGACCATGACAACTTCAATTAAAATAATCGACCACTGAGCTCGGAATCGATTTTTGAATGTCTTGAATACGAAATAAATTTGTTCACCGCTCAGTTACCAAGGTCATTCCTCCGATCCTTTCCGCTTTATCATTAACCCTTTAAAGACGAAGCTTATCTGTTTTATATAAGGACTCAGTGCGTACCGCGCTGTAAACACTCTCCACGTCGGTTATAAAAACCAGTCTCTTAATGTTTTATAAGGCAAAAGTTGCTGTTTGTTCTGAGATCCGTACAAAACACATAAACGCAATGTGGGCACCACGTAGAATTTTTTAATGTTAAACCTGGTGGTACGTAAAGTTACCGCTAGGCTTTACAAGGTTAACAAACGTTGTTTAATTTCATGAAAATAAAGCCGCAACGCGTGTCGAAAATTTCCACCCAGGCAGATAAATAACATCTGTGTGTGTGTGTGTGCGAGACGGGTTGCGTAACAGAAACAGGCATGGTATGGTCAAACGGCTGTGCTGTTCTTTATCTGAAAGTGACACGTTTCAGACATGGCTTCGTGTAATGTGTGTGTGTGTGTGTCTGTGTGTGTGTGCGCGCGCGCGCATGCGTGTGTGTTATGTAAATGAGTGCTGTCGCTCTATTGCGTTGTAACGTTGCACATACGGCTGTTCCTGCAAAACGAAAGATACTGCACCCAATTATAACGCTGACATGCGACTTACATCTGTTTTCCGGTATGCCAGGACACGCGGTATACCGCATAGCTACACAATATCGAGACTGTGGTAACGAGGACAAAATGGAAGCGTGACGAGGTTCATACATATAATTACGAGCCGGGATACGTCAGTATAGTGACCACACTACGGGCTGGACGACCGACCATTCGGGATTCAATGCCTGGTAGGAACAAGATACAGGGTGATTCAGAAGGAAAGGTCAATATTTTGGGAGGTGGTAGTATCGGTCATTGCGAGAAAAAAAAAGTTCCTATGAATATGTGTCTTACCCTGAAATAATGCTGTTTGAATCTCCAGACCTCACTTTGTCAGATTTTTGTTTGTGGGGTTGAATGAAGAGCGAAGTTTGCAAAAGAAAGGTGGATACAGGACACGAATTGCTCGCTCTTGTTTTGGATGCTGCTGCCCGCATAAAGAAACTTGAAGATCAACTCTGGGGAACAAAAACAATCTTCGCACACGAGTTGCAAATTGCATTGAGGTTGACGGTGGGATTTTCGAATATTTATTGTAGCCTGTAACAAATCCGTCATGTAAACAAAATTGAAATAAAATTAACAGTAAGTAATTTCTGTTTCTTTATTACCGTTTACAAAGCTTTTGTATTTGTAGATTCAAACAGCTCTGTCTCGGTTACCATTCACAATTACATACGTGTTCACATGAAACTTTTCTTTTTATCACAATGACAGATACTATCAACTCCCAAAATACTGACCTTTCCTCCTGAATCACCCTGTATTTCTCTGTTTAGCGAAGCGTCCAGACCGGCCCTGTCAGTCACCCATCCTCCTACGCAATGTGTATCAGGCAGTCTTTACCCCGAATACAGCTACAGGGGCATGACGCTGAACGCTCACCTCCATCTCGTGTCGGAATTAGGAATGTGTTATACCTCCACTCCCCCACACGCCTTCAAGGCGCGGTGTTTAACTTTTTAAAGCCTAGCGGTAACTTTACGTACCACCAGGTTTAACATTAAAAAACTCTACGTGGTGCCCACATTGCGTTTATGTATTTTGTACGGATCTCAGAACAAACAGAAACTTTTGCCCTATAAAACATTAAGAGACTGGTTTTTATAACCGAAGTGGAGAGTGTTTACAGCGCGGTACGCACTGAGTCCTTATATAAAACACACGTTCCGTTTTTAAAGGGTTAAATAAGGACATAGACTGTACCTTTCTCTTACCATATATTAATACCAAGGGTGATGAGATGGGTCG
The DNA here is from genome assembly GCA_013340265.1 of Coptotermes formosanus. Classification (NCBI taxonomy): domain Eukaryota; kingdom Metazoa; phylum Arthropoda; class Insecta; order Blattodea; family Rhinotermitidae; genus Coptotermes; species Coptotermes formosanus. The sequence goes on along the minus strand of BLKM01000417.1, from coordinate 157,416 downwards.
GGCATATGGCATGGATGGGAAGATGGTTTATTTTTTCCTTCGAAGCCTTAAGTTAATGTAAATAATATTTAAAAATTCTATTCCTAGCTAACAGAAAATACTATGTCTCCGTTACAAAGACAGACTGGTAAACGTTGTTAGGGATATAATCGCTGGTTACTGAATCATACGAGAGATATAAATAATATGTGTAGGCAAAACGCACAGTTACTGAGCTATGTGCTGTAACGACTAACAACACAGGCGATGTAACTATACCGTAACATTTAGGAGCGTTCGCGTAACCACTGTTGCCATGGAAAAGCAATAAGTATTACATATTCTGAATGTGGGTCTGTAGCCTTAGTTATCCAGCATGCAAAGCGCATGCGCCGTATTATATTGTCATCTGTGGCCTGTCCGGCTGTACCATATTTTTCCACATTATTTCATAAACGGCACGATTTTCGGGGAAAAGGTTATTGAACATAAAATGTGTGTTTTGATTTTCTCTACAACTTTTGTCTGAAGCAGTTCACATTCTAAGAAGAATTCAGCGAGATATTATCACAAATGTACACAGGTCTTCATGTAAAGTACCCGTTATTCTTGTCAGATCTTAATGAAACTTGATATTTCTTGACAAATTTTCTAAAAATGCTCAAATATCAAATTTCACAATAATCCATCCAGTGGGAGACGCGTTGCTCCATGCGGACAGACAGACAGACGGACGGACGGACATGGCGAAGCTCATAGTCGCTTTGCATAATTTTGCGAATGCGCCTAAAACGCGAGTTTTCAACAGAGGTATACTACACGTTAAACCCCCACAGTTTCAGATGGTTAGTTTCTCTTCCCGACCGTCTTAGTCCCTATTATGCAGTGGGGTGCACATGCCACAGCCTTAAGCGATACGGTAGCAGCGGAGACAGGTTCACAAACGATGTACAGTGATACAACGGGCACATTGTGCATATTTCACGTTCCCTTGCTTAGCCCAGCTCTGTATCGATCGCAAGTGATATCACGTAAGCCAGAGAAAGACTTTGTCTTGAGTGGAAGAAGAACGAGCTGGCGGAAACAGGGTACCGTCATGTGTTTCACAAGGTGCTTCCGCTTTCATTCAGCGGCTGTGTCAAGGTGCTGGTGGCTGGCAGCAGTAGCTACGGTCTTTGGTTGTCACCAAGGCTTCTTTGATTAACCCTTTAAAGACGAAGCATATCTGTTTTATATAAGGACTTAGGGCGTACCGCGCTGTAAACTCTCCACTTCGGTTATAAAAACCAGTCTCTTAATGTTTTATAAGGCAAAAGTTGCTGTTTGTTCTGAGATCCGTACAAAACACATAAACGCAATGTGGGCAACACGTAGAATTTTTTAATATTAAACCTGGTGGTATGTAAAGTTACCGCTAGGATTTAACCCTTTAAAGACAAAGCGTATCTGTTTTATATAAGGACGCAGGGCGTACCGCGCTGTAAACACTCTCCACTTCGGTTATAAAAACCAATCTCTTAATGTTTTATAAGGCAAAAGTTGCTGTTTGTTCTGATACCCGTACAAAACACATAAACACAATGTGGGCACCACGTAGAATTTTTTAATGTTAAACCTGGTCGTATGTAAAGTTACCGCTAGGCTTTAAAGGTTAATAGGCACTTGTTTACGAATTAAAAAAAAGAACGCCTTACGTGGACACCACGTCCGTCCGTCCGTCCGTACTTCTGTGACCTAGCATCAGGAAATTAACCGTTTGTCGGATTTTAATGAATTTCGGTATACGATCTCGTTTCGAAAAACTTATTTAGCAAGCGCGAGTTTCGTGAAAGTCGAATCGGTGACAGCCATACTTTACACAGAGGGTTAAATTAATTTCTACCCGTAGATTCCATATATAATGACGGGCGTAAGTGAAATTCGGTATAGAATATCACGTAATGCCATTGAGTAATTGTGAGTTCCATGAAAATCAGTGCAAAGAAAATTACATTTTACTTAAGGAACTAGATGGAGTTTTGCCCGTATTTTCCATTTTTTTTTTCATAAAACCTGAACGAAAAAACGGTACAGGAGATGTCTGCAAAAATTTATCGACTGTGATTTTCGTGAAAATCGGCACAGGTAAGGTCGTAATTTCGTATGGGCGTCAATTAAATTACATGGACTCGTGTGCCGTAAAACCGTATAACATTCTGAAAGTAAAGAACGCCTGTGTACAACTTCACGGATTGCACCAATTACAATTGTATTTTATAATATGTACCCTTGCCGCTTTTTATTTTGATATCACTTTTTCCTTGATGCTGACGGTGGCTTTGGCACTTTCTAAGGTCATCAGATTCTGTTAAACCCCCCGTGGTTACTTTATGTACCACCAGGTTTAACATCAATAAATTCTACGTTCTGCCCACACAGTGTATTTATGTCTATTGCGTGACTCTCTAAACAGCCACCTTTGCCCCATACAACATTAACTGATAGGCGTTTATAACCAATATGGTGTGTTTACTGCGCGGTACGACTTGGGTCTTAAACTAAAACATATTACGTCTCCCCCTTAAAGTCGATTTTTTTAAACGCGACATTATTTTTGCAACCAAAAGCTTCACTGTTGTAGTCAGAAAGAAAACCGCTGTGACTAAAGGAAGATTTTCTTGGATAGGTGTGATGACGTCACAGATATCTTTCTGTAGGGTCGCCTATTACCAGGCGAAACAAAGAGGGTTGTGACGTCACGTCTTTGTTAAGTCACTATATTCCCACAGCGCACGCGTGGCTGGCATGCAGCCAGCCCAGCAGCTGTTCCCTATAATCCCCCTCACCTCACGCATATACTCTGACCCCTGCCATCAGCTGTAGTGGCTAATGTCAGTTCAGTGGCAGCTCTTCAAGAGGCTAAACCAACTTTCAGCCGGGCAGGGATTCTAACCTACAGGCGAGTGCATTACATAGTGTGAGTGAGTTATTCACAGCAACACCCCTACTAAGGTCGAGGACCGAGAGCTAACATCGATCTTGTCGCATGAAGGGGTGCAGTGAAGACTGAATGGTTTGCACACCAACGAACAAGTCCGGACATGCATTACGAAACGCTGTAGCTAACAGACGCGGTGCGTGCGTTTCGATACGGTTACGGCTACGGAGCATGGCTTTAAAATATTCGTGATTCCTATAACATAGTATCAGTTATAACATTTGAAACGGGGGGGGGGGGGGGGGTTCGATTCGTGACAGGGACAGAGATATTTTCCCTTCTTAGCAACGTCTAGACCACATAAGGTGCCCACCTAGCTTCCTATTTAATGGGCAACAGGGGTAGGGGCTTGTCTCTCCCGGGTAAAGCCGCCGGGATGTGAATCTCACCACTCACCTCTACTTACTGCAGGGATTAAGAATGCATGGAGCTCTACCTCCATCCGTACGTCATGTTTATAAACAGGATAACTTAACATCGATATAGGTGCTGTTAAATGTGACACTGTGTAGTCAAATAGATGGTTACCAACGAACCTCATAGCACGTTCCTCTCAAACGGCGGCTGTACTTACCTACCAAGCTACACGGCATTAAAGGCCACAAGGTCCTAATCTCTTTAGTTACAATTTTAACTCTTTAAAGCCTAGTGGTTAGTCTACGTACCACCAGATTTAACACTAACAAGACAGGCAATGTACATATAAACAAAACATTGAGGCGCGTTCGCGTAAGCATTGTTATCGTGGGAAAACAATAAGTATTACATATTTTGAATGTGTGTCTATAATCTTAATTATCCAGCATGCAAAGCCCATGCGCCGTATTATATTGTCATCTATGGCCTGTCCGGCTCTACCATATTTTTCCACATTACCTCATAAACGGCACGATTTTCGGAAAAAAGTTTTTGAACATAAAATGTGTTCTGATTTTCTCCACAAATTTTATCTGAAACATTTCTCAATCTAAGAAGAATACAGCGAGATATTATCACAAATATACACAGGTCTTCATGTAAAGTAACCGTTATTCTTGTCAGGTTTTAATGTAACTTGAATTTTCTGGATAGATTTTTCGAAAAAAAAAAATCCAATAAAAAAATTCATGAAAATTCGTTCAGTGGGAGCCGAATGGTTCCGGGCGGACGGACAGACGGACACACATGACGAAGCTAGTAGACGCTTTGCGCAATTTTGCGAAAGCGACTTTAAAAACTCAGCGTTCTGCCCACACAGTGTGTTTATGTCATTTATGACTCTCAACGTAACCAGTCGTTACTCCCCTACACAGCTCTCACCGAAGTCTAATGGAAGGACACCGTGTTCTCTGTGAAGTACGAACAGCGTCTTTATACCGTCACGTAGGTCTAATTTTATCTTCAAAGGATGACTATTACAGGCCAATTATCACACGGCAAATTTAGTGGCTTTTGTTAAAAAGTACATAAATAATTGTGTGTTGGCGACGCTGATTACTGTAATGTTTCACAACCTGTTAACTACGCCGAATTACATCACAATCAGACGAATGATGTAACAGTTACGAATTAAGAGCGAAATTTTATTCTCCTGTTCACAACACTGATGGAGTGATACGCTCACACATTAGATGTTCTTGATTTTTCCGTCTTTGAGGTTTTACGAGGGTGCTGACGAAGATTCAGTTCCCTTGGGATAATACCGTGTCGACTGATAAACAGCTAACGACGTTTCGGAGAAACTCCCATCTTCAGGGTTAAAATTCTGTCAAAATTAGAATAGTAAGTATGTAATTGTTTCATGAACACTTGTTATCAGTTTACTAAATCGCGTCCCAAAGTAACCTTCGGACCGAACTCATGAAGCACTGCGTAGCGTACATAGGCAGTCCGTCTCCTAATATCACGGCTTTACTGTACGAAACGTCAACACAGTTCACAGAGACAGCATCTTGTGACGGGCAGGTGTTATAGTAACAGATTCACTAATTTATCCCTTTAACCTTTTAAAGCCTAGCGGTAACTTTACATACCACCAGGTTTAACAGTAAAAAATTCTACGTGGTGCCCACATTGCGTTTATGTGTTTTGTACGGATCTCAGAACAAACAGCAACTTTTGCCTTATAAAACATGAAGAGACTAGTTTTTATAACCGAAGTGGAGAGTGTTTACCGCGCGGTACGCACTGAGTCCTTATATAAAACAGATACGCTTCGTCTTTAAAGGGGTAACCTTTTAAAGCCTAGCGGTAACTTTACGTACCGTCAGGTTTAACATTAAAAAATTCTACGTGGTGCCCACATTGCGTTTATGTGTTTTGTACGGATCTCAGAACAAACAGCAACTTTTGCCTTATAAAACATTAAGAGACTGGTTTTTATAACCGAAGTGGAGAGTGTTTACAGCGCGGTACGCACTGAGTCCTTATATAAAACAGATACGCTTCATCTTTAAAGGGTTAAAAAATTCTACGTGGTGCCCACATTGCGTTTATGTGTTTTGTACGGATCTCAGAACAAACAGGAACTTTTGCCTTATAAAACATTAAGAGACTGGTTTTTATAACCGAAGTGAAGAGTGTTTACAGCGCGGTACGCACTGAGTCCTTATATAAAACAGATACGCTTCGTCTTCAAAGGGTTACAAAGTAACTTGAATTATATACAAGATAGGCAGTATAAGTGTAACGTTTTGGCGTGTTCGCGTAACCATCGTTGAAATGGAAACAAAAGTGCAGTCTGTGTGCGTTGTTAAAGCTACATAGAATTGTCAACTATAAAAAAATATTTAGTGTTGAACAACAATGCTGTTATGGCAAATTTATGTCGCCGGCAACAATAAAACGTACGTAGGACTTCGTGTAAAGTGACGGATGCTGCACTGAAGCAAAATGTTCGTTTGCTTATGGCCTTCTTTACACGCACAGTCTGGCTAGACAGACCGTAATGACAGATAAGTCGTTGCGCAGTTTCTCAGTTTTTGTACTGCTGTAAAAACATTTTACGAGATCAGATCAATCATGAAGCATTAAGTATTACACATTCTGAGTGTGTGTGTGTCTGTAGCCTTAGCTATACGGCATGCAAAGCGCATGTGCCGTATTATATTGCCATCTGTGGCCTGTCTGGCTCTAACATATTTTTCCACACTGTCTCATAAACGGCACGATTTTCGGAAAGCCAAAAAAAAAAAAAAAAAAAAAATTGAACATAAGATGTGTGTTTTGATTTTCTCTCCAACTTTGTCTCAAATATTTTTCAGCGATATATTATCATAAACGTACACAGGTCTTCATGTAAAGTACCCGCTATTCTTGTGAGATTTTAATGAAACTTGAATTTTCTTGACAGAGCTTCGGAAAATCTTCATCAAATTTCATGAAAATCTTCCAGTGGGAGCCGAGTTGGTCCATGCGGGCAGACAAATATAACGAAGCTAACACCCGATTTTCGCAATTTTGCGAAGGCGCTTAAGAACCAGCCAGTTAATGCTGTATAGGGAAATAATCGCTGTTTGTTCTGAGAGCCACACAAAACACATAAATACACTGTGTGGGCAGAACGTAGAATTTGTGAATGTTAAACCTTGTGGTATATAAAGGCCGTACCGCGCAGTAAACACACTCCGTCTCGGTTATAAAACCCAGTCAGTTAATGCTGTATAGGGAAATAATCGCTGTTTGTTCTGGGATCCACACAAAACACATAAATACAGTGTGGGGGCAGAACGTAGAATTTGTGAATGTTAAATCTGGTGGTACATGAAGTCCGTACCGCGCAGTAAACACACTCCGTCTCGGTTATAAAAACCAGTCAGTTAATGGTGTATAGGGAAATAATCGCTGTCTGTTCTGGGATCCACACAAAACACATAAATACACTGTGTGGGCAGAACGTAGAATTTGTGAATGTTAAATCTGGTGGTATATAAAGTCCGTACCGCGCAGTAAACACACTCCATCTCGGTTATAAAAACCTGTCAGTTAATGCTGTATAGGGAAATAATCGCTGTTTGTTCTGAGATCCACACAAAACACATAAATACACTGTGTGGGCAGAACATAGAATTTGTGAATGTTAAACCTGGTGGTATATAAAGTCCGTACCGCGCAGTAAACACACTCCATCTCGGTTATAAAAACCAGTCAGTTAATGCTGTATAGGGAAATAATCGCTGTTTGTTCTGGGATCCACACAAAACACATAAATACACTGTGTGGGCAGAACGTAGAATTTCTGAATGTTAAACCTGGTGGCATATAAAGTCCGCACCGCGCAGTAAACACACTCCGTCTCGGTTACAAAAACCAGTCAGTTAATGCTGTATAGGGAAATAATCGCTGTTTGTTCTGAGATCCACACAAAACACATAAATACACTGTGTGGGCAGAACGTAGAATTTGTGAATGTTAAACCTGGTGGTATATAAAGTCCGTACCGCGCAGTAAACACACTCCGTCTCGGTTATAAAAACCAGTCAGTTAATGCTGTATAGGGAAATAATCGCTGTTTGTTCTGTGATCCACACAAAACACATAAATACACTGTGTGGGCAGAACGTAGAATTTGTGAATGTTAAATCTGGTGGTATATAAAGTCCGTACCGCGCAGTAAACACACTCCGTCTCGGTTATAAAAACCAGTCAGTTAATGCTGTATAGGGAAATAATCGCTGTTTGTTCTGGGATCCACACAAAACACATAAATACACTGTGTGGGCAGAACGTAGAATTTCTGAATGTTAAACCTGGTGGCATATAAAGTCCGCACCGCGCAGTAAACACACTCCGTCTCGGTTACAAAAACCAGTCAGTTAATGCTGTATAGGGAAATAATCGCTGTTTGTTCTGAGATCCACACAAAACACATAAATACACTGTGTGGGCAGAACGTAGAATTTGTGAATGTTAAACCTGGTGGTATATATACTAACCACTGGGCTTTAAAGGATTAATGACCCCCTGTCAACTCACTCCCTACAGTGACTGGCCACGGTTGGGACGGGGTTCGAATCCAGTCGGTGACAGGACATATTTGCTGTGGGACTCGCTCAGGATATTAGGGGTTAAATTGCCCGTTCCGTGAGGGTAACCGCTTATTTTCATCTAAAGCCGATATTAAGGTGTTGTGTCCATTCGCCATAGATGTTCATTGGGTTGGACCGAAGTAAGCCCAAGGAAAATTTCATTTTGTATCACTAGCCTGTAGTAAAACCTCTTTATCATTTTCGCGTTACGGTAATTAGGAAAGGGTGTTGTACTGCGTTAATCTGATAACAACTGGGCTAATTCCGATCAAATTTCGTACTGTGGGAGTCCTTGTAGAACTTAAAAAACTCCGTAATTGCTTTGGTATGCGTACATTTCCTAACTTGTTCCTTTGTCCTTTTAAAGCCTAGCGGTAACTTTACTTACCACCAGGTTTAACATTAAAAAATTCTACGTGGTGCCCACATTGCGTTTATGTGTTTTGTACGGATCTCAGAACAAACAGCAACTTTTGCCTTATAAAACATTAAGAGATTGGTTTCTATAACCGAAGTGGAGAGTGTTTACAGCGCGGTACGCACTGAGTCCTTATATAAAACAGATATGCTTAGTCTTTAAAGGGTTAAAGCAGGGCTCCACAAAATTTTCCCAACAATTTACGAGTCACCTCTAAATTTTAGGCGCCAGAAAGGCTGACATGAAGCAAGGTCAGTACTGAGGACCCATAAATACTATGCACCAACGTATAAAATGTCCTCACCGCGCGCGACGAGGCGCCCGAAATTTGTGCACCCCTGCTTCAAAGCTTCCTTTGTATGAACTTGGCGCGTTGTAGTTGTCAGTTTAGTTACTGACAGTATGAGAGATAGTAATCATGCCATATTTCTGTATGACACCGTCTAGTTTGGTGGACATGTACTAGCGTTTCGTAAAGTACTGCTGCCTCCAGCTTCAGGGCCGAATAGCAAACTATTCCACTCTGATGAAGGAGGCAGCATTATCTTCCGAAACGTCTGTATCAGACTATCCTACAAGACTGTTATCATGATATCCACCGCCTTCAAAGTTCCCCACACTTTTCAGAACCATAAAATACGCCAACCAAACGGAAAACACTTCCTAATACAGTCTAACCCGGTTATAACGACATCGGTTTATACGACACCTCGTCTATAACGTCAGATATTCTGTGGTACCACTTAATTCCTCACTGCTAACCATAACATTATACTCCTCGGTTATAACGACACTCGTTTATAACGACACAAAGTATTCAGTCGCTTTCATGACGTTATAACCGAGCTCAACTGTACATGTCTCACCATTCTCAGCACAATTACAAGCCAAAGTATTGAATTTTTACCCGCCTGGCCATAACAAAAGCCAGAATCAATGGTAGATAAGTTGAGGATGAATGAAGCAGCTTAGCCTTTTAAAGCCTAGCGGTAACTTTACATACGACCAGGTTTAACATTAAAAAATTCTACGTGGTGCCCACATTGCGTTTATGTGGTTTGTACGGATCTCAGAACAAACAGCAACTTTTGCCTTATAAAACATTAAGAGATTGGTTTTTATAACCGAAGTGGAGTGTTTACAGCGCGGTAAGCACTGAATTCTTATATAAAACAGATATGCTTCGTCTTTAAAGGGTTAAATTCGCAAATACACACAGAAGCTGACACCATGTTAACAAAAGCATGCATATTACATACCTTGATAGGAAATCACCTTTAATTCGATGATCTGTAACTGCGCCTGCCGTAATACGTTGCATCTGATATTAAATAATCTGAAACAGAACGCAATGAATACACGAGTGGAAAGGTGTACACTGTAACAGGTACGCTAATCTTATCTTAAAATTATATATCGCAAAGTGGCACTTAATAGGACAACAGAAACTGCTGCCACCTTGTATTCCGCGTAGGCCTGCTGTCGTATTTTGTCGTAAACGGAGAAGAGGCAATCAAACTTGATTTATTTTTAAAACTGATTTTTTTATGAATACGTTATCACATAGAAATATAAATTTGCCCCTGTTCTTAATCAAGTACCAAGACATTAAGATGCATGTAGGAATGGAATTATGGATCCACGCATTTTTAACTTTGGTATTAGATAGAAATAAATAGCTTCACACTCCGGCCGCTTTAATCTCTGGTAGATATTGTGAAAGATGACTCTCTAATGATGGCTACGACGGGTAGCCGGAACATGTAGGAGAACAAATAATTTTTGTGCAGTGGTTGGTAATAAAAAGCTTGTATCTTCTTACATTATTATAATAATTTTAAACAAATATGCATATAAGATAGCTCAGTCAGTATAGTGAGATGGGTGGGGCATGTAGCACGTATGGGGGAAAAGAACGTTGCATACAGGATTTTGGTGGGGAGACCTGAGGGAAGGCGACCACTTGGGAGATCCAGGCGTAGATGGGTGGATAATATTAAAATTGACCTTCAAGAAGTGGGATGGGGGCATGGACTGGATTGAGCTGGCTCAGGATAGGGATAGGTGGCGGGCTGTTGTGAATGCTGTAATGAACCTCGGGGTTCCATAAAATGCGGGTAACTTCTTGACTAGCTGAGAAATTGTTAGCTTCTCAAGAAGGCCTCTGCTCCATGTAATTAGCTAGTTAGCTCAGTCAGTGTAGTTATTAAGCTACGGGCTGGACGACGGATGAATTGTGGTTTGAGGCCGGGCAGAGGAAATCACGCAGTTTGTGGCGCCATTCATCCACCTATTCACTATGTATTTCTTTTTTCCAAAACGTCCAGACCGGCCCTCGGGCCCACAGCGTCCTATTCCGGGTTTTTTCTTCCCGAGGGTAAAGCGCCCAGGACCTGAAGTTAACCACTCACCTCCATCAGTGGTGAGCTTAAGAATGACTGGAGCCATACCTCTGCTCCCCCCATATGCCTTCATGGTGTGGACAGGTAAAACTACCTTTATAGCGTAATCCTTTGCCAGAGGTAAAACGGCCAGGGCGTAAAGGTGAACACTCACGTGGATCTAGTACCGAAGTTAAGAATGCATGCCGCTATACTGCTACTCCCCGGCCAGATGCCTTTAACCCTTTAAAGACGAAGCTTATCTGTTTTATATAAGGACTCAGTGCGTACCGCGCTGTAAACACTCTCCACTTCGGTTATAAAAACCAGTCTGTTAATGTTTTATAAGGCAAAAGTTGCTGTTTGTTCTGAGATCCGTACAAAACACATAAACGTAATGTGGGCACCACGTAGAATTTTTTAACGTTAAACCTGGTGGTACGTAAAGTTACCGCAAGGCTTTGAAAGGTGAACGAAGCACGACAGCTTTCCTGGTTCGAATACTAAGCATGTCGTGGTTGTCCTGAATAAAACGACGCAAATTCGACATTTGTCTTAACAGACCACGCGATCTGCCAACCGCCCGCACATCCTGCGATCTGCGGCCGATATCGGACATCTTGAGTGTCCCTTGACCAGAGTGAGGTGTGTAATTTATGTTTCAACATCTGTGCAATTTGGCCTCGTTTCCACGCTGTTTGTATCCTTGGAGCAGCCCGGACGCACCTTAAACATGACGCTGACATACACTGTGCATGAACACAACACTTGTCGGCATTCGAAACTGGCCCTCCTTAACATCAAGAACTTTAATACATTAACCCTTTAAAGACGAAGCTTATCTGTTTTATATAAGGACTCAGTGCGTACCGCGCTGTAAACACTCTCCACTTCGGTTATAAAAACCAATCTCTTAATGTTTTATAAGGCAAAAGTTGCTGTTTGTTCTGAGATCCGTACAAAACACATAAACGCAATGTGGGCACCACGTAGAATTTTTTAATATTAAACCTGGTCGTATGTAAAGTTACCGCTAGGCTTTAAAAGGTTAAAGGACGGTCGTTCGCTTCTGTTTAACGCAATCAACATGGTCCGGGACGGTCCGGGGATCGAATTCCCGTGAGGGCGAAATTTTCCGCACCAGTCCAGACCGGTCCTGGGGTCCACCAAGTCTCCTATACAATGGGTACGGGGTCATTCCCCCGGGTAAAGCGGTTGGGACGTGGCGTTAACCACCCACGCCCGTCTAGCGCCGAGGTTAAAGAAAGAGCAGAGCTGTATCTCTACTCCCCCTCTGTGCGTTCATGGCCTGTTACAGAATGCATTTTAACTTTCCCTTAAGACATTTAATGCAAAAAAAAAAAAAAAGATACGACATTACTTTTCTGTCCAATATTCAGGGATATCCGAAAGAGCATTGCTTTGTTTGAAGGCTTCCAAGCCTCGCCCGCTCGTCCTTCCGGTATTAAGGTAAAGATGGGTATGCAGCATTAGTGGAATGATACTGATAGGAGAGACCCTAAGTTCTCGGAGGAAAAACCTGTCTCAGTGCCACAGTGTCACATGGACTGGCCTGGGGTTGAACCCGTCCTTCGCGGTGAGAGGCCGGCGGCTAACCTTACGGACAAAAATGAATTTTAAAGTGCAAGTTCTTTTCTATCCAACGCTCCATGACTTCTGAAAGAACACTTTTTTTGGAAGGTTCGCCGGCTTCGCTCGCTTTTCCTTTTGGTAACCAAATGACGAAAAAATTACTCTAAATTATATTCAAATATTCAGTCCGTACTCCACTCTCTTTATTATCCGTAAAAAGAGCCGTCTGAAGTTACCCGCTGTCGAGTGTAGCTTAACGAACCCGCTGTCGAGTGTAGCTTAACGAACCCGCTGTCGAGTGTAGCTCGACACGCCCTATCGCGTGTAGCTCGACACGCTCTGTCCAGTGTAGTTCGATACACCCGCTGCCGAGTGTAGTTCGACACACTCGGTGTCGAGTGTAACTTGACAAACCCGCTGTAGAGTGTAGCTCGATACAACCGCTGTCGAGTGTCACTCGACAAACTCGCTGTTCACTGTAGCTCGACACAGCCTGTCGAGTGTAGCGCGATACACCCGGTGTCGAGTGTAGCTCGACACCCGGTATCGACAAACCCGCTGTCGAGTGGGGCTCGACACTCCTGCAGCAAGGCGGTTAAGGTGACACAAGAAGAGGGTCCGGCAACATTCGGCCATTTTTCTCAGTTGTATAGCAAATGACAGGGTAACTAATAGGAACAATAAGGACCATTGTCTCCATTGATAAGGCCCCCAGCCACTGCGATCAACACTTACTCGCCGTGGCCATCAGCCAATACAATCACTGCCTCTCTGGGTTCAGTGCAAGTGATCCTCTAAATTTGTGCATTGCCGTTGGTACTTTTCTAGTTAATAATTCAATAAAAATGCACAGTGTAAACAGCGTAGTGAAATTCAACCAAAGCTTTAGTCCCAAAAAACTAACTGCCAAATGTGACCCCTCTACCACCAGCAACAACAGCCCTTCGCAGGACCACGAGAAGGCCTTCTACAAAGCCCCACCCTCAAGTTTCATTTAACATTTTAAAGCCTAGCGGTAACTTTACGTACCACCAGGTTTAATATTAAAAAATTCTACGTGGTGCCCACATTGCGTTTATGTGTTTTGTACGGATCTCAGAACAAACAGCAACTTTTGCCTTATAGAACATTAAGAGACTGGTTTTTATAACCGAAGTGGAGAGTGTTTACAGCGCGGTACGCACTGAGTCCTTATATAAAACAGATGAGATTCGTCTTTAAAGGGTTAATAAGGTAGTTTTCACATTCCAGCTATGCGTCTACTGGACTGCATGTTACCACACGTCAGAAAGCTTTCCAGGCTGAAAGTGATGGCACACAAAATGTTCGGGCTAATGTCTGCGGTGGGCTAAAAACTGGAGGGATTAGAAATATATACAAAGTTCTGGTCGTAAATTCTAAATGAAAGAGGCAACTTGGGAGATCTAGATGTAGGTGGATGATACTAAACTTAAAGAACCAAAGTTTCAAGGGCCTGGGGATCAGTGGTGGATACCAGTGAACCTTCGGGTTCCATAAAAGACCAAAAAAATTGTTACCTAAGCAAAGCTTTATTTCTCAAGAAAGACACGGCTCTATCAATTACCCATTTCTTCTTCAGCGGGTCGAAAGGGAAGACTTAACCCTTTCAAGCACAGTGGTCGCTATATGCACCACCAGGTTTAACATTCACAAATTCTACGTTCTGCCCACACAGTGTATTTATGTGTTTTGTGTGGATCTCAGAACAAACAGCGATTATTTCCCTATACAGCATTAACTGACTGGTTTTTATAACCGAGACGGAGTGTGTTTACTGCGCGGTACGAACTGGGTCTTTAAATAAAAAAGATTACGTTTCGTCCTTGAAGGAAATTAGGAAGATTATGTGCTCCTAGAGCCGTAGCCTTTAGCGTAACTAGTCCGGTTGTAAACCAGGACTCTAAACCGTTAGCGTAAGTAATATGCCCGTTATAGAGTAAGGTGTCTGTTACAGAGTCCAGCGATACGTTAAAACGAAGGAATGGCTAATCAGACCAAGGGACGTCGATCTCCGCCCTTAGCTAGCTCTTTGGTTGGTTGGTTCGTCCTTAAAGGGTTAAGTACTAAAATATGCCACGTACTTTCGTCTTCCACAAAGCACGGTTTCGGCCCATAGGTGTATTCGTTGAAACGTAAAGAACTGCAAATGTTCATGAATTTTCTCATTTTTTTAGAGTGTAATTATTAATTTTCTCTTAAGACCAGAATTTTCTTATTTTTTTAGAATGTAATTATTAATTTTCTCTTAAGACCAGCATGTTGCTATTCTGTCACTGGTCTTCATGTCCATTTATTGCGCGTTTTACAAGGTCCTTATTTTACATTACAACTACAGTTTGTCAGATAAAATAATTGCTAAGTATATGTTACTACTGAGAAGTAATCAGTACTGAATTAGACCGGTAGTGTCATATGGAGCGGAAGCATGGACAATAACAAAAAAAGATGAAACAGCTCTCCTAGTCTTCGAAAGAAAAATATTTAGAAGAATATACGGACCTAAATATGAAAATGGAGAATGGAAAAGTCGGACGAATCGAGAACTAGAAGAGATGAACAAGGGAGAAAACATAGTAAAATGGATAAAAGGGCAAAGGATTAGCTGGTTTGGTCACCTAGAGAGAATGGAAGAGGATAGGATGCCCAAAAAGATCTTCACCCAACAACTAGAAGGGACGAGACGTAGGGGAAGACCCAGAAAAAGATGGAAAGAGAAAGTAGAAAGAGATCTTCCAGTGCTGGGAGTGAGAAGATGGCGAGAGCTGGTGATAGATAGCAAAAAATGGACGGATATTGTTCGACAGGCCAAAGCCCACAGTGGGCTGTAGCGTCAATAGAAGAAGAATAAGAAGAAGAAGAAGAAGAAGAAGGAGGAGGAGGAGGAGGAGGAGGAGGAGGAGGAGGAGAAGAAGAAGAAGAAGAAGAAGAATCAGTACTGCGGGACTGCATAGCTAGATACGCACAGTACACACATGCCTGTGTACCCCCTAACAGCCTTCAGGTTTCTGATAACGACCGTACCGTTAGAAGACCCAAGGAAACAATTGTACTGAATGTTAAAATTTATGGCCAATACGATGCTTTCCTCGTGACCCGCGAAAGAAGAGGTAGCCAGTAACTGCTTAGAACATTCAAATTTGGATTTTCACACAAATGCGAAGAGAAACGGAATGGGTTTAGTTTTGCAGGACGCGCGGAACAGAGCGTTAACCGTCACCTCGCTATCGGCTTACGAAATTCGTTAACACGTCAGCACTTCAGGTACCTGCAACTTTATTTGGCACGTGTTAACAGTCTGGTAAATACACAGAACATGGCTTATCCTATACGAGTTATTCACACCCAGCTATTTCATTTCATGGTAGCGCGGTACTTCGGTATCAATAGGAAGAAAATTAGGTCATAATAGAACACAAGTATAGCTTTCCTTATCTGCACAATAGCTATCATCATCATCATCATTAATGTCAAGCTAGCTATCCAATTACAGGCCTGGACAGGCCCTTAGGGCGCCAGGAGTGTGAACCTCCCAGAATTTCTAGACAGTCGGCATATGAAGGTGGTAAGGTTGTCAGCCTTACGCACCGGCCGCATTTACCCCCAGGAAATATTCCTGATACTCATTTCTGTTAGAAGCTGAGTCGACCCCAGGGCCATAGTGCGGCCGGAAGGATTATGTCAGTGAAAAATCGCAATAACGCCATCGGGAATCGAACCCGCGACCTCCCCTCAACCAACTGCGCCATCGCGTTCCCCATAATTATACATAAATATAATAGTCATACCAAGGTAATATTTAATATAACATGTTTCGGCCTGTGTAAGTCATCTTCAGGTATATTCTATATCGTAACGAGCTTTTTGGTTTTGTGTGTCTTACTTACCAGATAACTGCTGGTGATTGTGTGTATGTGTGTGTGTGTGTGTGTGTGTGTGTGTGTGTGTGTGTGTGTGTGTGTGTGTGTGTGTACTGGATTGTGTTGTCTGTTATGTGAGTGTTTGCCTAGGTTTGTGTTTTTTAGTTTTGTGTGAGTACTGTGTCAAAAAATGAGATTTTTTTGTGACGCTGTGGTTATCGTTTCTTGGTTTTGCTTGCTGCAATTGTACGTGTAGTGAGCTGCACGTAGATGCGTATGTATTGTGTTGTTGTTGACCGATTTTAACCAGAATTGGAATAGATCGACACATTTTAGTAAAATGACTTTATCGAACTCCGTGGCAATCCCTTAACCCCCTTTCTCGGGTTGCGAGATTTGAAGTTCTCACCGCGGTGACTCGGCGTCACATACCGGAATATTTCATTCGTCTATTCTCAAACCGTTACACGCGAACGGACACGGTAAATTAACCCTTTAAAGACGAAGCGTGTCTGTTTTATATAAGGACTCAGTGCGTACCGCGGTGTAAACACTCTCCACTTCGGTTATAAAAACCAGTCTCTTAATGTTTTATAAGGCAAAAGTTGCTGTTTGTTCTGAGATCCGTACAAAACACATAAACGCAATGTGGGCACCACGTAGAATTTTTTAATGCTAAATCTGGTGGTACGTAAAGTTGCCGCTAGGCTTTGAAAGGTTAAACAGGCGTCCGCAGAGACCGCAACAGAACAACACACACCGCTCACAAGATACAAACATCCATGCCCCCAACGGGATTCGAACCCACGATCCCAGCAAGCGCTCGGCCGCAGACCCACGCCTTAGACCGCGCGGCCACTGGGATCGGCCGATGCCACGTACAAGTTTCGTTACAGAATATTGTGGTTGTGGCCTTCACTGTTTTGGGATGTTACGCTGCGTAGGTTGGTATTTGATTACAGACTACCAACCTACGCAGCGTAACATCCCAGAAAGGCGAAGGCCTCAATTAAACAACAGCGGAAGCCTGAGATATCGCTAATTAAGTCGTGTTCCTGCATATTTGTCTTTAATACCCAAACAACACGTTCCTTCCTGTCCTCCCCTAATAATGCAGCTCCGTTCAGGCTTGACCACCTCAGCTGCACTCATCCATTCTGCGCATCTACAGCTTTGGTCCTCAGCTGTTTATCCCCCAGTACATGTACCTCTTGTTCTACGCTACCTAACCATTACACTGAAGGCGTTCCTCTCTTCCTTGTAATAAAGCCTAGCGGTAACTTTACATACCACCAGGTTTAACATTAAAAAATTCTACGTGGTGCCCACATTGCGTTTATGTGTTTTGTACGGATCTCAGAA
This sequence comes from Coptotermes formosanus, assembly GCA_013340265.1. Taxonomy (NCBI): domain Eukaryota; kingdom Metazoa; phylum Arthropoda; class Insecta; order Blattodea; family Rhinotermitidae; genus Coptotermes; species Coptotermes formosanus. The sequence continues at coordinate 139,822 of BLKM01000417.1, read as the reverse complement.
CAAACAGCAACTTTTGCCTTACGAAGCATTAAGAGACTTGTTTTTATAACCGAAGTGGAGAGTGTTTACAGCGTGGTACGCACTGAGGCCTTATATAAAACAGATACGCTTCTTCTTTAAGGGGTTAACTTGTGTCTTTGTAAAGATGAGTTTCCTGTAGTGTTCATATATTCTGATCTTTGAAAGCTGACACAGACACATGACGCTACACGGCTTTACAACAGCTACTACTTCTGATTCCTTATGTCAGTGAGTAGACGGTAGAGGGTTCGAATCCCGGCAGGGGAATCTGTAACCTGGAGGAGTTCTACATCAATTATTGGCGGCAAAATTTGAATTTTGTTTTGAACCAATCACAACCCTCCTTGTCTGTGATCGGCTGGGCGCTGTCATGTGATCTAGAACGAGGTCTCTGACTGGTTCAAAACAAATTCAAATTTTACCGCCAAAAAGTGATACAAAACTTCCCTAGCTTACCTACTCAGAGACAAGAGGTTTTTGTCTTCACCAGAATGTTCAGATGGACTCTGGGGCACACCCAGCCCCCTATTCAGTGGGTACCGGGGCTCTTTTAGGGGGTAAAACGGCCAGGGTGATCACTCACCTCCGTCTAGGGCCGAGGTTAAGAATGAGTGGAGCTGTACTTCTACCCCCCCTCCCTCCGCCTCCACGGTGTGGACAGGGTAAACTTTACCTTACTTTTTGTACCTTTCACAACTGATACATTTCCAGGTTATACCATACACGTCACATACCAATGCCATTAACTGCGCCATACATTTTGCTATGAGTCTGTCTTTAGAACATCCTCACCACTTTTTGCAAGTGTTCGGCTCTAACCGCCGTATAAATGGGTCTGGTCCTATTAACCTTTTAAAGCCTAGCGGTAACTTTACATACGACCAGGTTTAACATTAAAAAATTCTACGTGGTGCCCACATTACGTTTATGTGTTTTGTACGGATCTCAGAACAAACAGCAACTTTTGCCTTATAAAACATTAAGAGACTGGTTTTTATAACCGAAGTGGAGAGTGTTTACAGCGCGGTACGCACTGAGTCCTTATATAAAACAGATACGCTTCGTCTTTAAAGGGTTAAGGTCTTACACAGTCGAAGACAAACACGTCTATGACGCCATAAGTAATCCACTTAATAGGTTAATAGACCTCTGGGAACAGGTGGCACATGGTGAACACGCGGCTCGCGCTGAGAACGATTGGAGTGTGATATTTGGAGGGAGGAGGGTGGTATTACTGTCAAAGCAAAGATGACAGCGCTGTTATATTTTTATAATCCTCTCTGGAATTATAAATACCGTAGTGTGAGTTTTTCCTCTTCTTCTGTAGGGTCCGTCAGCAGATGCACCGCAGCCTTAGGCTTATCGTGCAGCCCTACACACTCCATTCAGCACAGGTTCAATAACCCTGTGCCTCTTATAAAGGGGCAAAGTCCCTTACTAAGGCTGTGCTTATATCTTTTGGTTCAGCAAGCAACTTCCCAAAGTAGTGCGGGTTACTGCCCGCTAGATTGATGTATATAATACACCACAATCGCGATATCTGAGAGTATTTAACCCTTTAAAGCCTAGCGGTAACTTTACATACCACCAGGTTTAACATTAAAAAATTCTACGTGGTGCCCACATTGCGTTTGTGTGTTTTGTACGGATCTCAGAACAAACAGCAACTTTTGCCTTATAAAACATTAAGAGACGGGTTTTTATAACCGAAGTGGAGGGTGTTTACAGCGCGGTACGCACTGAGTCCTTATATAAAACAGATACGCTTCGTATTTTTAAGGGTTAATGTGCTGAGTGCAACGGGATTCCCGTACAACTTGGAGATAAATCAGTTGTAAAACGTTTGTTTGTTTAGTTACTTAACAATAAACACAACATTGGGTTTGCATGTTTTGTGTCACTGGGGGGGAACAGTCACATGACTGCGAAGACTGATTCTTTTTGCAACATAGGCGCACCCAGAATTGTTCGTTGAGGAGGGTCTGACCCTGAGGCTATATATAATTTTTGTTTGATTTTAAAAACTGTTATGAAAATCACATCAAAATCTCCGAGCCAATATCTAGTTAGGTCACAGGGGAAATTAAAACTAAATTAAAAGCAAAATAATCCACGTATTTGTTTTATTCGTATTTTTTCAATATTCAATATTCAATAGTCATCAGCCGATCTCAGTGGCTGATTTAGGCTGAAGCATAAATCACGTAAAACTTTTGATATAATCATGTCTACAAAATGTGTTCTTTAAATTTCGCTTTTGGGGGTTTCGGGGGGGGGGCTGCTGCGGGGGCTGCAGGCCTGCAGCCCCCCACCCCCGTTGGGTGCGCCAGTGTTTTGCAACATCGCTAAGTATCCTTAACAGATTGCCTTTCGTTGCGCTTACTGCAGGCCGACTCGCATCTGCTGCTTACATCGTCACCTTTGTCCCATTCACGGCAGATTGCTTCACGTGTGAGGTGAAAGTATTCACACCATAATGTCACGAATCTTCTCATAAGTAAAGCTTACTGCTTACAGTAAACGGCACACGATGAAACCGGTAAAGGAATTTGCAAATACGTATGTCCTATTCCGTGATATTACCAGGCTCTGCTTATTTGACCAATTTGTTGGTTTTAAATTCGTTTCGTAGCCCTTCCCTCTTCTACCTACTCACAGCAGGTGTCGAGGTTGTTTATTTTCACTTGATCACACTCAGACACACACCACAGTCGGTAGGACTCCTCTTGACGAGGGATCGGCCCGTCGCAGAGACCTCTACCTGACAACACAAACACTGTACAAGAGACAAACAACCATGCCCCCGGTGGGATTCGAACCCACGATCCCAGCAAGCGCTCGGCTGCAGACCTACGCCTTAGACCGCGCGGCCACCGGGATCGGCTGGTTTTAAATAATGGATAATAAAAGGAAAGTAAGCCAAGTATTTAGTAATAATCCCGAGGGAGGTAAACAAAGAGGACGATAAAAAAACAGATGGAAATGTGTACAGGCGCAAAACGAAAAACCGGGAGGAGAGGTCAAAAAACAGCTGACTGGGAAGTCCATCAAGGAGGCAAAGGTCCGCATTGGACTGCAGTGCCATAGAAGAAGAAGAAGAAGAAGAAGAAGAAGAAGAAGAAGAAGAAGAAGAAGAAGAAGAAGATGAAGAAGAAGAAGAAGAAGATGATGATGAAGAAGAAGATGAAGAAGAAGAAGAAGACGACGAAGAAGAAGAAGACGACGAAGAAGAAGAAGAAGACGAAGAAGAAGACGAAGACGAAGAAGAAGAAGAAGAAGAAGACGAAGAAGAAGAAGAAGAAGAAGAAGATGAAGAAGAAGAAGACGAAGAAGAAGATGAAGAAGGTTTTAAATTCGATATATCTACGATGTTTATTATAAATCTGCAACAAATTAGACAGGCGAGAATGTATGTTTCCCAACATACATCCTTTCATACGCTGTACGCAGGCGAATCAAATGAAAAACTTAAAAGTGCAGGGGGGAAAAAATCGAGACCCCACTGTGTGCAGCTTATAGTACAGCAAGTTGCCGGTGTGGCTGTGACGCATGTACTGTGTGTGGCACATCTGGGGTTTGTTGAAAAATGAGACAGCTGTACCGAAATCATCAGCACTAAACTACCTGGGAAAATGTTTTAAGGCACTGATTTGACTGCCGCCCGTGTATGTCACTGGCCCGTGCGACTGGTGCAAGCGGTGCAGCCTAAGCACGCAGTGGTTACTAAGTGTACAGCTACTGCAATGCTAACCTTTTAAAGCCTAGCGGTAACTTTACGTACGACCAGGTTTAACATTAAAAAATTCTACGTGGTGCCCACATTGCGTTTATGTGTTTTGTACGGATCTCAGAACAAACAGCAACTTTTGCCTTATAAAACATTAAGAGACTGGTTTTTATAACCGAAGTGGAGAGTGTTTACAGCGCGGTACGCCCTGAGTCCTTATATGAAACAGACACGCTTCGTCTTTAAAGGGTTAAACAAGACAGGCCATCTACGCATGTGACATTGAGGCGCGTTCGCGTAACCACTGTTGCCGTGGAAAAGCAATAACTATTACATATTCTGAGTGTGTGTCTGTAGCCTTAGTTATCCAGCATGCAAAGCGCATGCGCCGTATTATATTGTCCTCTGTGGCCTGTCCGGCTGTACCACATTTTTTCAACATATTTCATAAACGGTACAATTTTCGGAAAAAGTTATTGGACGTGAAATTTGTGTTTTGATTTTCTCTACAACTTTTGTCTGAAACATTTCTCATTGTAAGAAAAATTCAGCGACAAACTGTCATAAACGTACGTAAGTCTTCGCGTAAAGTACCCGTTATTCTTGTCAGATTTTAATGAAACTTGAATTTTCTCTACACGTTTTTCGAAAAATAATCAAACACGAAATTTCATGAAAATCTGTCTAGAGGGAGCCGAGCTGTTCCATATGGACGAACAGATATGGCGAAGCCAATAGTCGCTTTCGCAAAATTGCGAAAGCGACTACCCCCACCCCACCCCACCCCACCCCCGCTGTCATCGTACACGTGCTGCGGTGTGCTGTGTGATGCTCGGTATAAACAATGATTATTTTCCTACGCAGTATCAGCCGGTTGGCCTTCGTAAGAGAGATAAATGCATTTTTTTCTGTAATGTAGGAACTGAATTTTTAGGCGCATCCGTAAAACAACTGCGATGAATGTCCGTCTGTCCGCATGAAACAATTCGACTCCGAGTGGCCGTATTTTCGCGAATTTTTATTTTTGGGAGACTTTTTACTAATCTTCGGGAGACGAACAGACATGCACAGTGGTAAAGTGTCCCATCCAGACTGGCCCTGGGTCCCACTCAGCCCCCTGCACAGGGGGCACCGGGTCTCTCTTCCGGAGGGGTAAAGCGGCCGGTACGTAGCGTTAACCACCCACCCATATCAAGCACTGAAGTTAAGGAATGAGTACAGCTATACCTTTACTGCCCCTCTGGGCATTCATGGCCTGTTCTAGGGCGACCTTTACCTTCGTAACAAACTGTCAGTATAATGTAACAGCTGTAACCAGGGCTGTGCAGTCGGTACACAAAAGCTCCGACTCCGACTCCTCGATTTTTAAAACTCCGACTCCGACTCCTCCATAAAAGCTCAATATGTATTAATAACGGTAAACCTATAAGACGTTTCATCGCCACCACGTGAATCATCAGGCTACTGTTCAGACTTATAACCTATATTTAAGTATAAGTCTAATGGTTACTGTAGCTATCAGGGCTCTGGGTTTGGAGTATCTAGTTAAGATTTTAGATTGAGGTCGGAGTCGGAGTCAGTCGACTCCGAAGTCGGAGTCAGTACATTTTTACCGACTCCGGTACATTTTTACCGACTCCGACTCCCCCAGCCCTGGCTGTAACGCTGTTACCTAGATGCTGACGCGACTGTCTTGTACACAGAACTCCTTATTGCTGTCTTAGCCAATAGTTCCCAACCCAGGCCACAATACAGGCCACGGTGAAGTGTCAGACAATTATCGTAAGCGGTCTTGCAATTTGAGTTCTGAAAAGCGCTTAAGTGTAGAGAGTGAATCAAAATATCGCACTAATAGCCGGGACAGAGGTTGAAGGCCTCTTTTTGTTACAGTTGTTGATGTACAACTAAAACCTCGATGTATGAATACGATGAACGGGGAGGGAGACAGGACAACAGAGAGACTGTTAAGGACCAAAGATGGTCGCCCTTCTGCACATCCACTTACAAAAACATTACGAAAATATCGTTTCGTTTCGTAGTCCTTCCCTCTTCTACCTACTTGTTCACAGTAGGTGTAGAGGTTGTTTAGTTTCACTTGATCACACTCAGACACACACTACAGTCAGTAGGACTCCTCTGGACGAGGGATCGGCCCGTCGCAGAGACCTCTACCTGACAACACAAACACTGTACAAGAGACAAAAAAATCCATGCTCCGGTGAGATTCGAACCCACGATCCCAGCAAGCGCTCGGCCGCAGACCCACGCCTTAGACCGCGCGGCCACTGGGATCATTACGAAAATATAATAATATGAAAAGTCTTCAGGAAACAGACAGTTGTAAAGGGCTGCAAATTTAACACGAACTTAAAATTCGTTACGTATAAAACGTCGTCTTTAAATTTTGTGAACTCGAACTGTGCGCGTATATTCGCACAGAGGGGGGAGTTGAGGTATATCTCCATTCTTTATTTAAGTTCGGCGCTAGATAGGGGTGGGTGGTCAACGCCACACCACGGCTGCTTTCCCCCGGGGGAAAAAGACCCGGTACCCATTGTACGGAATGCTGGTTGGGCCCCAGGGCCGGTCTAGATGGGTGCGGAAAATCTCACCACCATCGGGATTCGATCCCCGGACCGTCCAGCCCGTAGCGACGCACTATACCGACTGAGCTATCCAGGCCTACTTTGTGAAATATGTGCTATTATTATACCCTCGTTTCTCCTAAATATTCCTTGTCCCCAGTGAAACCAATCTGTGGTGAAATCGGTCTCTAACCATTTCTTACTGCCCACAACCGTCGGTCTGTTTTCTTTTAAGTCCATCAACCAATGACGGTCTGAAGTTGTGATTTACAATTCCTATACTATGAATCTTTCACGACGGCAGGCACAGCCTTCATGCTCCATGACACTCTCACGTGATTTCTCTGGCTGTCCCTAACAAACGATTTACTGTACTTTCAGTAAGCAAACGTTCTGCATGCGTTGTTCTTCGGTAATTTTAAGCCTTTAAAGACGAAGCGTATCTGTTTTCTAAGGACTCAGTGCGTACCGCGCTGTAAACACTCTCCACTTCGGTTATAAAAACCAGTCTCGTAATGTTTTATAAGGCAAAAGTTGCTGTTTGTTCTGAGATCCGTACAAAACACAAACGCAATGTGGGCACCACATAGAATTTTTTAACGTTAAACCTGGCGGTACGTAAAGTTACCGCTAGGCTTTAAAAGGTTAAGTAACTTTAGTGACTGAACTGTGATATTATCAATAACTTTCTTTATTGGTCTTATAATGGAAGGCGAAGAAATTTGGCGTGAGGCTGTTAATAAACAAATAACGAATAAACACGAGACGCGGCCAGCACTAGATGTTATTCGTCATACGATTGGTAACGTTGCCAACTGTTGGAAGCGAGCAGCCTAGTTACGTAAACGCCAGTATTAAACTTTATGTGCGGTTTGGCAACGTCGCAACTCGTATCTCCATCTCTGTCTTGCTGCGCCAGTGCATCGCCCACCCGCCTTCGTTACAGATTCATAGTTTAGTGTCTGGATACGTTTACAGTTTTTATATTCACAATTTCGTCCCTCTTACACAGCATTTAATTACAGATAATTTTCAAAATATAATACAGTTTTGCTTTTTTCTTAAAGTTGCCCTAACTGGCGCGACTGGAACTCGATTTTTAGCCCACTAATACCGCAAAACTTCGTCACCGTCGCTGCATATACGACAGACCCTTGCGGCGTGCGGATGTTAGACAGATACAGAACTTTAATGGGAAAATCTCAAAGTAAAAGAAGTAGACTGTGAGAAGGCCCTTAAAAGAAGCGAGGTAAGAGGACGTGGCGTAGTACCTTCATCTGGCTCTGGATAGGAACCAGCAGAAGGCTGTTTTGAGCACTGCAATGAAAATTCGGGTTCAGTATAAGCCATGGGATTTGACTACCTGACCGAAGGAAGGCTTTAACCCTTTAAAGACGAAGCGTATCTGTTTTATATAAGGACTCAGTGCGTACCGCGCTGTAAACACTCTCCACTTCGGTTATAAAAACCAGTCTCTTAATGTTTTATAAGGCAAAAGTTGCTGTTTGTTCTGAGATCCGTACAAAATACATAAACGCAATGTGGGCACCACGTAGAATTTTTTAATGTTAAACCTGGTCGTATGTAAAGTTACCGCTAGGTTTTAAAATGTTAAGAAGACTCTTCTCTGTGGAATCAGTTCACTTGCTACATACGACAAACTTTCCGGTCGTTTCCTGAGGTTCTGTTTGAATAACCTCATAGAATCTGCTGACTGTATAATGAGGGATCATCCGCGTGGCCCCTCTTCAGTTTACTTGGCCTTTGGACCACTCCCATCTGCACGTACATTCGTTCATTCCATAGTCTGTCTTGCGACAGGTCCGTAGCTTGTTCCAAAGCGGGTTCTACACACAGTGCGATCTAGTGCTTCCTCTTATAATTTACCGTATCCTTCTATCTAAGGGACCCAACAGAGTAGGTGTTCCTCCCTCCCCCCCTTCTCACCTAAGGACGGAAGCAGAAGCAGCTTCCGAAACGTCATAAATTTAATTGTAATTATTTTATTCTTCTGACGACGGGAAAAGTCCAAAAACCCGTTACTTCAGAGTATTCTTCTCGTTTCCTTAAGGTCATCCAGTAGCTGCTTACGTCTTCTTCCTCGTCTTCCCGTAAATTCTTCCTTCTATCTTTTCGTCAGTAATGTGCTTTAGAAGGCAGTTCCTACGCAAGATGTGACCAATCCAGTTAGCCTTCCTTCTTTACATCGTGTGTAGGATATTTCTCTCCTCGACTCTATGTAGATACAAACACTTAATTCTGTGTCATTGTAATTCCGAGAATAAACTCGATATCCATATCGATTCAGGGGTGTAATGAACCCGGTTCAGTCCTGTTCGCGTGACACACCCTTCGTTATAAGTCACGGTGGCTCAATCGGTTAAGGAGATGATTGAGCGGTCAAGTTTCGATCCCCTGTGGTCGCACGCACTTGTCTCTACGTCAGCACTTTCAAAAAGTCTGGATCCACTCAGTCTCGTATACAAGGCATGCAGAAAGTCCTGTCCTTGAATAAAACGTCCGAAACAATACGCAAGCATTTACCTCCATCAGTACGAAGGTGCAAATGACGTCGTGATTAAACGCTGAAATAATCCGTACACATTTATCTTGTATTATCCTATAGCACGCCACGTGTTTCTATTCTCAGCCATGTTAATCCAGTCCACGCCCTCCCATTATAGTTCTTTAAAATCCATTTTAATATTATCCTCCCATAAGCTCCCAGGTCTTCGCTGTGATGATTCTGTCTGAAGTCACTAATTACGTTTGAACGAACCGGTTAATTCTCATGAAAACATTTAAATATCCTACTACTGAAAATCAACCTGTTGTTACGCTTTTAAATTCCCTGTCATAACTTTCAAGATGGCAGCCTTCCGAATAACACTGTAGCGCTATATTTGAGGTTCTCACACCGATGTTATCGATCGTTCGAAACGTCGGTAATTATTTACTAGTCGACACGCCATAACATCGCAAACCACTTGGATGTTCAGTGTAACCTACATCAACCTCTGTGCCTGATACATGTCTCTATATACTAAAATGCTATCTGTCCACGTGATTAATTGAGCAACACGTCATGAAGGCATATGGGCGCGTGGAGGTATACATCCACGCATTCTTAACCAATATTGTCTCTAATTTTTTTTACAGCTGCGCGGACCTGGTACTGCTCTCGGCAGAAAATTTTTACACGACCTGACCACTGCGTTACACTTTAAAAGTTTTTTTTTGTAATATGCGTAATAAGAATGTTTATGAAGAAAATTGAAAAATTCCAGCTTCGCGGCAATTCAGTGTGCGCGAGAGCATTTCAGTTACCGCGCGGCCGCGCACCCGCGCAACTTAGAGGGAACACTGCCGGCCACTTTACTCCACTGGAAAAGAGCCCCCGATACGCGTTTAATAGGAGACCGGGTGGGTCCCAGAGGTGATCTGGGCGCTTTGGTGATTTCTTGCACCTGTGGGGAATCAAATCGCTATTCGTCTCATGTCTTGTCTTAATACCGGAAATAATTCTAAACAGAATCAGTGCATGTTTGTCGGGCATCGTTTGACTGGTATGTGAAGTTAACTGGGAACAGTACGGCAGCTGGTTTCCATTTGTGCGACGAAGACACAAATTACAACCAGCAGCTTCCCTGGAGCTATCATTATAAGATGCCTTCCCCGAATCACTCCGACGAAACGCCCCACAGCAGCACGCTGACTGCACTCTGGCGGTACTCATAAGGATTTGTGGACAGAGTTAGAAATCGTTATGGCCACAATTTGTCCTACTTTTAGCACACTTTCCTTCCTTAAAACAAAGACAGAAGCTTATGAGGCTCCATGGTATCCGTCTGTGAACCACATTTCAACTTTTGAAATGCCTGACTGATTATCAAGGAACTTGGTATGTACGTTACACCATCGGAAGTCACCGGAACCCCGTACTTTTAATTTCATAAAGGCAGTAATAACAACATGGTGGACTAGCGAACTTACAGAGGCAGAAATGTGCAAAGTTTGTTACGGTATAGCAGGATTAATTCCACAAAGTCACTAGCTTCAGGCGCAGGTAACGTTAGCGAGCTTAGGCTGATGCTACAATTTGGGAGAGTGCGCGTGGGTCAGTGTGTTTCTGCAGTCAGAGCGTTGGCGGTGCCAGCATTCGTCCGCTTACGTAGCAGCTGCTGTCACGTGACTGAGGTAGGAGGACCGCAAAGTTTGTGAGTCTCGTGCTAAAGTTTGTGACGCAAAACGACGGGGGACTTTGTGCACGTAATCCTGCTAGAACAGCGCGTCTGCGCAAAGTGAAAAGACAACATGGCGACCGTGCGAAAGTTTGTAAACTTTTCGGTCTGATGACGATAACCACTGGGGGGGGGGGGGGGGGGGGGGGGGATATGAATCTGAAAAATGGTACAGCGATAGACAATAAACATACATACACGGATTTTTCAGGCTTTGGCCGTGACGCCTATTAGAATTAGGTGCTTTTGGGCGGTTGCGCCACGTCAAATGGTAAAAATTAACTGACTTTCGGGACGTCTTTTCGGTCCCATCATCTCCAACGCCTCGACCTAAATATTCATATATACCACTTGTGTCAGGCATTCTTTTTGAACCCTGGTGATGGAACGTCCCGAAACGTCGGTGAATGTTAACCAGGTGACGCTGCTCAATAGCCCAGAAGACTCTAATTCAAATACATACATACATACATACATACATACATACATACATACACAACAAGTATCAAATGTTGTTTGTAAATCAACAAATACAAACTCAACGAGGATGCGGAACTTTGAGGTTATGTTCGATAAATTTAATGAGAAAGAAATCAATACTGAATCAATAAATGCCTACTTCGGAAATAATAAAATAAAATGATGACAACAATGGCAGGTGATACGGACACGTGGCACTAGAAGTATGTGTAATACGACAGCTGGTTTTATGACTTCCTTCTTCACAGTTCGTGACAGACTTGATAGTAAGGTCAAAGTAAGCAACGACTATTTGCTCTCCATTTATAGCAGAAAATAATCCTCTTCTTTCGTTCTTTCCTACATAACAGTTCAGTTAATGCTATGTTAAATAAGCTACAAATAAATGAATGAGCAAACAAATCCATACACTTCCGGTAACTTGCGCCGATGCTACCAACAGTATCTCAACAAATAGGCAACAGACAGATACCAACACGCAGACTCTCTAAAAAAGCACATATATTCTCCCCGTCTCGACGTACTGTCTCTTACTCAAGAGAATAAAGTTGACCTTCATATCGTAGGTAGAGTCTCTTAACACTAGCAACGACAGTCGGGGGCCCCCCCCCCGGCACGACGACATGCAGATACTGTTAAAAACATGTGTTTCTATCCCTCCACCGGGCGCCATTCGTTAGGTGTCTCGTTTATAACACGACTAAAGTCAAGTTTATACACAGCTCTAACCACAAAGAACGCCACAGAAAATAACTGTATTACCTCACACGCACAAAACACGACTGCACGTCACCCAAGAGTATTTTTTTTTAAACTGGAATACATCGGTTACTGGTCACAAACAAGGAAGGGTCGGCTGTACCCAGCACAAACAACTGTCAAGGTCAACTGCAAACTCCTCAGTCAGTATCAGTAGCTGCTTTAAGTTTACGGCGAATATTGCGCTTCCGTTACGTCTTGTGTTTGTGGTGTTAAGATGGTTGACATCTCGCAGAACACGGGACAGACTGTGGACGTTTCAGTCACGTGCACAGCCTTCTGTTACATAACACCATGAAGGAGAGAATAAGACGGACCCGTAATTCACCTACTGACAGGAATAAGCCGCATGGCGTCAGCAGACTCCTGCGTGACGCACGTTCGATGTGAACAGCGCCTTTAATACCCGACCGGGCAAAACACCATTTCACTTAATGTTACTTACTCAAGAGAATGTAGTCGACCTGCACAGCGTGGATAAAGTCCCGAACACCCGAAACGACGGTCGGGGGATAACATATACATCCTGTCTCTATCACTGCATGACCTTCTTTCCACTGGTCGTCATTTGCTACGTGTTTCGTTTATAAAAAAGCCTAAAGTCAAATTTATGCATAGCTCTAACCACACACAACCCTACAGAAAATAACTGTGTTATCTCGCACGCACAAAACACAACTGCACTTCAGCCCGATGTATTTTTAACTGCAACACATCGGTCCCTGGTCACAAATAACGGACGACTGGCTTTCCCCAGCGCAAACCAATCCCAAGGTCAACTGCAAACTCCACAGTAACTTTACATTACTCAAACCGTCCATTGTTACAAACCAACTACATGCACCATTTACATATATCACAATATATTTAATTATAATCCTACATGTTTCGAACCAATAACTGGTTCATCTTCAGGGATGTCACAAATTATATTTACACATAAAATCCAGCAATATAGATACAACTTTTGAATATAATTACTTAAAATACAACTGTTAAAGTGTTAAAATATAGATAAAATGTTAAAACATCAGCGTTGGTAGCCGTCAATTTTTGTGCTGTGGTTCCAAACGTACTGCTGTCACGGCGGGGTGTATTAATGCAGGCGGACAGTTAGCGGTAACTTTACATACTATCGGGTTTAACATTAAAAAATTCTACGTGGTGCCCACATTGCATTTATGTGTTTTGTACGGATCGCAGAACAAACAGCAACTTTTGCCTTAAAAAACATTAAGAGACTGGATTTTATAACCGAAGTGGAGAGTGTTTACAGCGCGGTACGCACAGAGTCCTTATATAAAACAGATACGTTTCGTCTTTAAAGGGTTAACAGTTGTATTTTAAGCAATTGTATTTAAAAGTTGTATTTATATTGCTGGATTTTATGTATAATTATAATCAGTGACATGCCCGAAGATGAACCAGTTATTGGTTCAAAACATGTAGGATTATAATTAAATATATTGATACAAGTAAATGGTTCATGCAGTTGGTTTGTAACATTGTACGATGGCACAGTCATGTCTGCACGTTCTGCGAAGGAACATCATGGCCACTGTACCATTTACTCTACCCCCATATGATATAGCAATAAATAGATGTGATAATGCACTACAGTATATTTTTACTCAACATGTTTCGGCAATAAATTTACCATCTTGCTGGGATTTACAAGTAAACTTCTGTCTTTCAGTGACTTGTATAAATAATCCGTGAGGATCGCAAATATACTGCTGAAACGTTTGGGGCATTTGATACGTCATTACATTTATTGTTGTAGAGGATGGTTGCTTCACACTGGCACCCGAAAGCACAGTGGTTACTCTATGTACCACCTGCCTTAACATGAAAAGGCCTTTGCATTGTGTCTACACAATGTATTTGTGTGTTTTTTATGGGTCTCCTAACAAACAGCGACTGTTTCACTAATAACATCAGCAAATGTGTTTGTAATGGAGACATTGGTCTTGCGGCTGCTTGATTGCTGGGATTGCGGGTTCGAATACCGCAAATGGTACGGATGTTTGTCTCTTATGTTTGTTGCGTGTTGTGTAGGTAGCGGCCTCTGTGACGAGCTGATCGTTCATTCAGAGGAGTCCTACCGGGGGTGTGTGTGTGTGTGTGTGTGTGTGTGTGTGTGTGTGTGTGTGTGTGTGTGGTCTACAAACCTGAACGAGGCGGCTTAGGACCGAGGCAAGCTGTTGCGCCACAGAAAAAGAAAAATGGAGACGGACCGTGTTTGGTAGGACCAGAACTGTTTAGATTAGGGGTGAACAAATTTTGCGAAAAACCTGCAGCAACCTCAAAATTCTAGGCGCCGAAAGGTGACATGAAGCAAGTTCCATACTGAGGGCCCACAAATATTTGGCGACACCTTACAAAATCTAGTCGCCACGACGACCTGACGTCTGGGGTTTGTGCACCCCTGCTTTAGATGAGGATCATCCTGGAGACGGCTAATGCAGTTTTAGTGCTTTAAGTGGCCCACTACACTCGGTATTGAAAAAATACCCCTTCACCAACACTAAGCAATGGTGTCAACGTGGAAGGGAAACTCCACCATTCGAATCACTGCGTTACCCCTATGATAACTAATAACTTTTCTTGGTAGCGACAGTTTCTGACATTTTGGGAGTGTCTGAATCATATTTGGTACGTACATTGCGTTACTCATGCAGCTCAAGTCTCCGCTATTACTGCTATCTTGAGATAAGACTGTAAATAAGTGTAACTCTTTATCTTCATTTTACTTCCTATCTCGGACCTAATATAGAACGCTCGAAGGTATTATGAAATTTACTCTGTACGTCTGCCAATATGTACGGTAGCCACGACTGTTAAAGCGATGTGCAAGTATCGCGGTAGAGTTTTTGGATGAGTTAGAATCACTCCAACCCTATACTATAGATTAATTCTTAATTTTTGTGTTACGCATTCGTGTAGGTTTTAGCTACAGTGATACTGGCAAGGAATATAACAAGGCAGCTAGCTACTTCTGCTTGAATAATATATAATTCTTATGGTACAGTCGTATGAATATTGGCGAGAGTGACGTGTTGTTCGCACCAGTTCACTGCCAACTTCTAATGACGCTGGTTGACTTGCCAGTTTTGTGCAACTTCAAAAATAATTGTTTGGAATTACACAACACCTTCTGGCTAGCACTAAATGTCAGTGGCACACTCTGATCTAAGTGTACAGGTTTGTTTACATTTACTTTGATTGCGTCACAGGTTTATTGACGTCTGGTGACAAGATGCTTTGCGCGAACTGTATACATCTCTGCTTTCAGTTCTTAGTTTTAAGCAGGGCTGTGGAGTCGGTACACAAAAGCTCTGACTCCTCAATTTTTAAAACTCCGACTTCGACTCCTTCATAAAAGCTCAATATGTATTAATAACGGTAAACCTATAAGACGAAAATGGATCTTCAAGAAGTGGGATGGGGGGGGGGGGGGCATGAACTGGATTGAGCTGGCTCAGGATAGGGACAGGTGGCGGGCTCTTGTGAATGCGGTAATGAACCTTCGGGTTCCATAAAATGCGGGGAATTTCTTGACTAGCTGAGAAACTGTTAGCTTCTCAAGAAGGTCTCTGCTCCATGGAGTTAGTTAAAGTATAAAAAGTTTCATCGCCACCACGTGAATCATCAGGCTACTGTTTAGACTTATAACCTATATTTAAGTATAAGTCTAATGGTTACTGTAGCTATCAGGACTCCTGGGGTTGGAGTATCTAATTAAGATTTTAGATTGAGGTCGGAGTCGGTACATTTTTACCGACTCCGACTCCACCTAAAATTCCTTCCCACTCCGACTCCACCTAAAATTCCTTCCGACTCCGACCCCACCTAAAATTCCTTCCGACTCCGACTCCACCTAAAATTCCTTCCGACTCCACAGCCCTGGTTTTAAGTTTGGAAATCTTACGCTACGGGAATGTGTTAACGTACGCAAGATGAGAAGAATGTCACAGAATTTAATGCTGTATTACAGGAAAATCCTTGGCAGTGCTGTCATGCAATTAATTGGTGCCATTTTTCACTCTCCATAAAATGACTGGCAAAGGCTAGGCATAAATACTACCAGAAACAAAATCCAAACTACAAACAGGCAAACACTATAAACCCTGTTGTTACTAATTTTTAGGCGCTTTTCGCAAAATTGCGAAAAGTGACCGTTACCTTCGTCATGTATGTCCGTCCGTATGGAACAACTCGGCTCCCACTGGATGGATTTTCGTGAAATTTGATATTTGAGGATTTTTCGAAAACCTGTCGAGAAAATTCAACGTTCATTAAAGTCTCACAAGAGTAACGGGTACATTACATTTAGGCCTACGTACATTTATAATATCTGGCCGAATTATTCTTAGAATGAGAAATGTTTCAGATAAAAGTCGTACAGAAAATCAAAACACACATTTTATGTTCAATAACTGTTCTCCAAAAATCGTGCCGTTTATGAGATAATATGGAAAAATATGTTAGAGCCGGACAGGCCACAGATGGCAATATAATACGGCACATGCGCTTTGCATGCCGGATAACTAAGGCTACAGACACACACACACTCAGAATGTGTAATACCTATTGCTTCGTGATTGATTACCTCCTTTTGATCTCGTAAAATGTTTTTACAGCAGCACAAAAACTGAGAAACTGCGCAACGACTTATCTGTCATCATGATCTGTCTAGCCAGACTGTGCGTCTAACGAAGGCCATAAGCAAACGAACACTTTGTTTCAATGCACCATCGGTCACTTTACACGAAGTCCTACGTACGTTTTATTGTTGCCGGCGACATAAATTTTCCATAACAGCATTGCTGTGCAACACTGATATTTTATACTTCTCACAGTGACTTGTAGCTCACCAACACACACCAGTGCATTGTAGCTTCCACTGTAACAAAGGTAACGCGAACGCGCCACAATGTTACGTTGTATATTCACTGCCTATCTTGCTGTCTTTGTCGTCATGTCCAGACCGGCTGTAAGGCCCATGCAGTCCCCTAACCAATGGGTACTAGGGGCGCTTTCCCTGGTGGTAAAGCAGCCAGAACGTGATGCTGACCACTCACTTCTGTCTAGTATTGACAGTAGTAATGAGTTGAGGGTTCAGAAGGGGTGCACAAATCCTGGGTACCAGGTCGCCACGGCGACTAAATTTTGTATGCAGGCGCCTCATATTTCTGGATCCTCAGTATGGAACTTGCTTCATGTGGCCTTCTGACAGAATTTTTAGGTGGCTCCATGATTTTTTGGAAAAAATGTGCATCCCTAATGTGGACCTCTGTTCCACAATACGTCTTCATATTATGGTGCTTAACTACACATGGGGGGGGGGGGGCAACTTATCCATTATCTTTGTAACAAGGAATATGTGTCTGCAGTAAATAAACAGCTGACAGCCATGAACATGAAGGTAGCAAGACATGTGGCATGGAATGACTAGGTCAGTTGATAGATAATGTTTCACAGCAAACTGCTGTACACATCTATAGCAATGATTCGTCACTCCTGAATCCACAAGAAGAAGTATGTTGCTCCGAAACACTGACATGTATCAACCAAACTACATGGCATCACATCCCACAAGACTGCTACATTCACTGTACACCAAGCCAAATTTACCTTACACAATTCTGATATCCTTGTGATTGATTGATTGATTGACTGAGTGAGGGAACACATGATTGCCTCAGTGAAGACTTTGTTTCCATGGAACCAACATGAAAATGTGAGTTATTTATAACAGCACCACCAGATGGCAACAGTCATTATGACGCATTTCAAGAGGTAGCCATGCTTCAGTCAATATTACAGTGTCACACTCTGTGATAACAGATGTCAACCTGTCTCTCTAGAATATCTAGAATTCATGATGTGAATATTCAATCAAATTGTATTAAGTTATTATGCAATAAAGAGGTACATGCAATTCAGTCAGCATTGCAGCATTATACTTTGCTGGTAACACTCATCAGTCTGTCTCGTAAGAACTTTACAAACTAATGGTGTGAATATTTGATGAAATTGTGATCCAATAGGGTCCCTCTAGGGATATAATGTACATAAATACATTAACCGATGGGTCATCTGTGGAACTCAAAGCTAAAGATAGTGTGGATTAGAAGGTGAATATTACACTGTCTCTGTTATCACGGAGCTGTTTCTAATTAAACCACAAGGAATGTATTTGGAAAATTTGTACACTACAGTTGGAGTATATATTATAGGAGGTAAGAGCCGCACTGTTGTGTTGCAGAGTACCATGTTCAGTAGTCTAGCAAGCTACCTGCTAGGAACGCAGCCCAGTGAACCCGACCTGTCACCTGAAAGAGTGACTGCTGATGTCAGGCTCAGAGCAGTTGATGGTGATGATGACTGGGTGTTGGTTGAAAGAGCAGGTAAATTATTTGACAGTTTTTGAAACACTAAGCAAAGACGCAAGTAAATTTTAAATATAAGGGATTAGAAGTAAAAAGTTCAACACTGAAAATACAATAAGAAATCTGATCCAGCCCACTTCAGTGTTTATGTTCTTAACATTTAACATGTGGCATTTATCTTTCACACATGATACATGGCACATGATCAGATTTCATACAAATTCTGCGTAAAAATTATACATTTAATCTCTGTGGTTCATGCCCAGCGTATTGTAACTACCAGAGTTTGATTTAGTGGGAGTACAGGAGGGCAGGTAGAACACGGGCAGCACTGAACCAGACCATCGAAAATGGAATTAAAATAATCAGTTAGGGTTAGGGTGTCTTGCACATAAGATAATCATATCAGCAGTTGAGAAAATAGAGTTTATTAGTGAAAGGATGTCGTGTATAGTGCTGAGAGGTCACTGGTGTGATATTACTGCTCCGAATGCACATGCCCAGTTGAGGATAAGAGTGATAACTCAGAGGCAGTTTCTGTTCAGAATTAGAACAGGTATTCGATAAATTTCGAAAGTACCACATGCAAGTTTGTTAGGATTAAATTATGATATTATAATTGACCCTAAAGAAATATGATGAGAGGGCAGGGACTGCACTCATCTGCCTCAGGACAGCGACAAGAGGTGGGCTCTTGTGAACACGGTAATGAACCTTTGGGTTCCACAAAACACGGGGAGTTTCTTAACTAGTTGATAAATTACTCACTTCTCGAGCTGGGCTTTCTCGAGGGAGTCAGTATGTCAGTGGAATAAAATAATGGCAGTGTCCCTAAACAGTTGTTACTGTGTCCTTCTTTTCAGAAGACAA
This sequence comes from Coptotermes formosanus, assembly GCA_013340265.1. Lineage (NCBI taxonomy): Eukaryota > Metazoa > Arthropoda > Insecta > Blattodea > Rhinotermitidae > Coptotermes > Coptotermes formosanus. Next base: position 120,744 of record BLKM01000417.1, on the reverse strand, counting down.
CAGACCTGAAGAACCAAGTGAGAATCTGCCTGTCCTAGAACTTGCAATCAGTACAATTCCTCATCCATTCCCTCCTTCGTACCAGGTGCTGGCAGACACCACAGATTATAATTCCTTAACAAGGTCATCATCATCATCTTCTCTTCCTGCTCTCTCGTTCGATGAATCATGGTTCCTAACTCCTCCTCCTTGCTTCACTTTAGAAGGACCAATCCACATGGAGACATCTCCTATGGAGAATCTCTTAATTGAACATCCCAGCATGTCTGTGTACCAGCACTCTCCATCCACACGTTGTTCCCTGCCCCGCACCAGACGTCGCTCTGGTTCTACAGGCACTGCCCATGATTCGCCTGCTTCCGATCTCTCCAGTGAAGAGGCTGATGCTCCTCATCCTCACCTGGCTGAGGCTGAGACCGTGACAGACCGAAGGCACTCCGCAGTGCAAACTGTGCCACGGCAGAGACAGGCCATTTACTCCCTGCACCAGCAGCAAGAGAAGCAGTGTCTCCAAATCAGGTCTGCGCAGAAAGTAAGTAAACGCTACCAATTTTATCGTGGTAGTTACGAGAAGATTTCACTGGAGCACGGTGTTACGTGGGGTGGGAGCTGATGACAGTAATATATTTCACACATTCATCCCAACAACACAACCCATCAACAAATGGTAAAGTATAATGAATCTCCCTGATTTATGATGGTTCCTCAGTAAAATAAGATGTATGGAGTTTTGGGTTCCACCAGATTTGAATGTCTCAAGGAAAGCTTTGTATGAGCCCCCATTCTTCTGGCATATTACACCATGTCACTGGGTGATTGGTGAACGATGTTTTTGGATAGCAAATTGGTACCATCTTCAAGGGTCGGCTGTCCATTCTTCATTGGACATTCAAACCTTGATGGTGGGACCATGAAGAACTCCTGAAACATCCCACCCGTCACCCAGTGATGTGGCACGGTTTCCCAGAAGAATGGACAACTCAAAGTTACATACATCCACACGCAAATTATCAGCAATTTTATAAAATGTAATTTTTGTTCAGAAATTTCTGAATCAATGGAATGAAAAGGTATCATTATGGGTGTACCAACATTCATTACTGCATTAGTTGCAGAGCAGTGAGTGCAAGCAACTCCTTTAGGACTTCTCTAAACATCACTCAGCCTGTCACTGCAATCTTTTTCTATTTTTATATCCTTTTTGGTGTATATCAATAAACGATATGCATTTGTTAGGCACTAACCTCTAATGCCGAAGTTAAGAGTGAGTGGAGCTCTACCTCCACTCCCCCGCATGCCTTCACTGTATGCACAGGGGCAACTGTACGTCTGTTAGTGAAGGATCACACAAGAACATAAGGTTGTCATCTGTTGATGACCGGACACATCACCAAAGTATAAGCAGAGACCTCAAAGTGTCTATATGGTGTGGTGTGGCTGTTTGGAAAGAGCCGTTAAGTCACACGTCAAAGACAGGATTTGTTGCAAATGGGTTAATTCAATATTTCTTTGGGTCTTAAAAATTTGACATAGAATGTTGAAGATGAATGCACTGTCTGTTGGGTTTTAGTAACATAAATGGTATCAATTCTGCATTTCAGTTACGGCAGCGCAGGGCCTGTCAATTTCTGAAACGTAACCACATGGACCGTAATAACAAGGCTCGTGAAATAAACTCCAGAAACAAGTGTCAACGACGATCCGACCGTATGCTGCGTCACTCAGGAGCTAACAATAACCGAAAGTGCTAGCTTTAAGCCAACCCACATTGATCTCAGGCCACAGGGTGTTCTATGTCTTAGAAGGACATTAAGAAGTAGGGGGCAAAAAAGATCCACGTATCATATTCATACACTCACTGCAACTTACATCTAATGTTAACAGTACCACAAAATATGTGTTCACACAGCCATCATCAGCAGTGCTCCCTCAGCAGTTGAACTGTCTTATATATCATTCTCACATGCCATTTTGTCCAGCTTCAAGATCACAGTATACAATCTCTGTGTACTTCTGAATACTTTATAGTCATGTTAAGCCTTCTTAAAAATTGCATACCTCAACTTCAAAAGAAATTATCATGGTCATGAATATAAAGATTATGGTCTTCTGGGATGGAAAACTGCGTATTTTGGTAGACAGGTCCCAAACTCTGTGATGTCACATTCCAAAAACCTTGATCTTTAGATGAAATGTTTCTTCATTAAATAGCCTGGCAGCCATATATCAATCTTACCTGAAAAAATGCCAGTGACACTAGGGCAGAATTCCTTTAATCTGCAAGCTGACACTCCATAAATCCTGACACATCAGCATTGGAGGAAAATAATCCCAAGTCCAGAAGTTCTCTAAGAGTATCCCTACATCGACTATTGTGATATCTGTGATATCTCCTGACCCCTTGTCTCATAGTCCATCAAATTCTTCAGCTATGAAGACTTCTGATCCACAGTCTGCTGGTGCTTCAGCATCCCTAACAGAAACTGAAAAGACTCCAGGAAACACAGGAGGGGACCTTGATAACCCTGAACCAGCTGCTGGAGATATCCAAACAGACTTCTCTTCTGATTATTTGTGCAGCCCAAGCATAGCAGCAGTAACAAGAAATTACCTGTAAGAACTTATGTCAGTATAGGTACTGTATGAGAATCCAGCACCTGTCTGGTCCTGTGGGCGCCAGATTAAAGGAATTCTACTGTAGAATCATTATGTTGGCCACTATGTTTTGCTGCATCCATGAGTCGGATTTTGTATTAGAACATGGGTGCACAAATCCTGGGCAACAGATCACCATGGCAAATAAATGTTGTATGGTGATGCCGAATATTTCAGGGTCCTCAGTATGAAATTTGCTTCATATCAACCTCCTAGTGCCCAAGATTTTGAGGTGGCTGCTAGATTTTTGGAAAATTCATGCACCACCATTTTAGGACACCGTGGATTAATGAATAAAGTGTCTTTTTCCTGGACTGTGTTTGCAAAACAGCAATTTTTCCATTCTTATTATTTCATATCCACATTTTACAGAACACAGAGCAAATTTCTGAAATTCCAAATACCACATTCATGCCACAGAAAGAAGTACCATGGATGGAAGAGATGGCAGCACTAAGGGCTGTCCAGTGTCTGTCTACTGCTACGTTCTCCTTCAGCTCCTTTTGGCCTATGTCAACCAGTCCAAAGCATGTGCCATTAATGAAAGGAATGTCTGAATGATCAGAAAAGAATATAGAGATGTGTGCTGCTGGCTGAAGTTTAACACCTCAACGCATATGGGGAGGGCACAGATCCATGACACTTCTTTTCATGGGCTTCAGTACAGTAATTTTGCTCAAATGTTTACTGGCTCAAAGCTTGTCAAATTCTGAAGACTGAAAATACCTGCCACCTTCCTGGACATTTCACAAAAAGAAATTTCTCTAAACTTACCTTTTGCTTTAACTTGTCTGTTAACATACGTGGTAACAAATGCATAGATTAGGAGTCATGTGAGAATCATATATACAAATTGTGCAGATACATCAATAGATCTACTATTTAGTTTTAATGTGTTCCATGTCTGTGCACTATATTATACAAAAACACTAATCACCAACAAATGCACAAAGAGAGTTTTATCATCAATCGTACTCCTACATGTTTCGATCCTGCTGGGTCATCTTCAGGGAGAACTTTTTGTTACCCTTACACTAGGGTTGCACTTTACAGTTGAGTGAGAATGTGCTGTTGACAGTGTACTGTGTTGTCTTTGGAGGCACGAACTCTCTGCAGCCCGCTGAGAGTTCACGCACATTCTCAATCAACTGTAAAGTGCAACCCTAGTGTAACAGTAACAAAAAGTTCTCCCTGAAGATGACCCAGCAGGGCCGAAACATATAGGAGTGTATTATGATTGATGATAAAACTCTCTTTGTGCATTTGCTGGTGATTAGTGTTTTTCTACTATTTAGTATTGTGTTATTTTAAAGTCTTTCAATATAATACACTATGTTACAGTTGGACATTGTGCATAAATTTAAAGTTTCATGTGCAGGAGCTGCAGTTCTGTTTTTCAAGTGCCTGGGAGTGTTGTAGGATTTACTGAATTACCACATCTTAACATAACGAAACAAGGGAAACATGTGCATGGATAACCAAAATGAACTTTCACTGGTAAGGACTGCAAGAAGACTGCTCACACATCACTGCTCTCCTTCATATATACAATGTTCATTGCCGTTTCTCTTTAACTTAGAATTAGAACTAATTGTTGACATTTTTACATTAGTGCAGTATGTATGTGCATTATTTAAATATTTAAAATATAAATCTTGAATCCTGAGGTGTTTATAGCCTATTGTTATTTTAACTTTACTTCTTATGTCTTACATTATAAATAGAATTATATAACAAATGATGCAATAAACATAATAGGAAACAATACTTGCAGGTAGGCTTAGTAAAGATGATAATTTCAGTGACTGATAATCAGTTTATAACGTACTGATTAGCAGCAGCAACTTCTCTTGTGAATCAGGCCTTAATAAGTAAATAAATTAATTGATAATAATAATACTAACAATAACAAGTACTGCCTTTCCTTATTGTTAAAATGAGAACACATATCACTGTGTGTGTTCTTAGCGCACTCCACTATACAGCTGTACTGCCATAATTTGTGACTGTCATAAATAATATAAAAATATGCTAGGGAAGGCATGGTACCAGCTGCAGTGTCATGTTTAACCTTAGTTGTCCACACTAAACATCCAGTTTAAAAATGCCTGTGGCAAATCTCAACTCAAGAGATTTGAGTTTCTCACAGCAATGTTGCTGATAGATCGTGTCTTCTGGGTTGTGACGCTGTGTCACTGGGTGTGTGGTTCCAACATTTCAAAGGGAACATAGTGCCTTCATCTTCTAGGGTCATGAGGTCCAAGACCTCACCCAGTGAGGCAGTGTGATAAAGCAGAAGACCTGGAAGCTCCGACAGTCTTACCTGAGCAACCAAAGTTTTTGCACAACATACATAATTTTTGAAGATAATGGCTGTAAATAAAATGTTTTGTTTTGACCATGAATACCAGCATGTGTAATAAGAAAGAGGTGTGATTAAAGTTATGTACCTAATAGATTCCTTGGTGTGAAAAATTTGACATGAAGAAAAAACATGAAATGCTGCAGAAGCAGAAAAACAAGAATACATAATACTCAGAGACATAACAAAGGAAAAATCCACAAAACTAGACATGAGAGTTACAGATCCTGTTTCCTACTCTTAACTGCCTGCTGTGAGCAAATCAGTCTCCCAACTCAGAAGGAAAATAATATAGTAGGGCTACAGAAAGAAGTCCCATGGATGATTTTGATGATGGAGTTTGACGATTCTCCCTATGCCTCCTGTTGTAATTCCTTCCAGTGTCATCTGACCCATGTCAGTCAACTGACAGCACCCGTTATCTAGTGAAATTTATCACCATCAACATTTACACGACAAGAATGGCTGGACTTTTGAGTGTATGGGAGCATATTGGAGGCATACGCATCAGTACTTGGGACTTCTTTCCCATGGCCTCATCATGTGGCCAGGATATGCTGCTGGCAAAGAACAGAAATGGTTAATTTGGTCAGTAAAGGTTAAACATCATACAGCCAGTACGTGCAATAGGCTGAGTCATTGTTAGGCCTCTCCTTCAGTGCGGGACTATTATGACGATGGCAGTCATGTTTATATTGTAACATCAGACAGTAAATAAAATAATTTTTGAACAGTTTTAATGAAGGAGGAATTCAAATGGTTAAATAGCATGGACTGCAGGATTTGAGGTCCTCAGCAGTGCTGAGCAACAGTGCAACAGTGCTGTTGACTTCAAAGTCTTCTGGGACATGACACTGCGTCAGTAAATAGTCCAAGTCTCTTGTTGGACTACTTAGACCTTGAAGATGGAGACAGTAAGATCCTCCAAAACTACAGGAAATATTTACCATTCCACACTGGGTCATATTCCTGAAGGTTTGAATCTTCAACACACAGCATGGGCTTTCAAACTGGACGTGTCAAATGTTTGTAATGCAAAGAGTGCAACGGTTATGTAAAACAACATATCTGTGCAATATGTGAAAAATATGCCACTGTATTTAAAGTATGTCTGCCTGCACTGAACGGGCCATGTAAGCATCACAGTCTAACAAACTGGAATTGTGAAATTCACTGACTTGGAATAGCAATTACAATGGAGCGCATTGCACAAGCATATTAATACATCAGTACATTAAATTAATCTTCAAAGTAAGGTCTCCTGGACTGTGATGTCATGCAGTTTCATAGAAACATTTTCGAGGAACATGTCTTCAGATGAAGATGGATGCAGTATGTTCCTCCAAAATATTACTTTCTGAGGACTGAAGTCTTCTACGATATAGCGCTGTGTTGCTGGGAAAGCAGTTCTCAACATTTTGGAGGATCATAGTGCCTTCATCAACAGGGTCAAGCAGCACAAGAAGAAAAACCTCGCAACTTTTTTCGGACTACTTAAGCCTGAAGATGACAGCATTATGACCCTTGGGAACCAATGGCCCAGCAACACGGTGCCATATCCCAGAATACTCACATCTTCAGCGACACTGCTGTGAGGGCATCAGATCCCACATATTAGTATCTCACGGCATCCCAGTCAAGAGGACTCCATTGTGAATACACATCAACACAGAAATCCTTAAATCTTAAGAGTGGGCACTGGTGTTACAGACAATTGGTACAGAACACCATTAACTATGATGTGCATACGTGTACAAGTACTGTCCACAGCAGTGTTTCCCAAACTTATGCAACCACACAACCCTTCTGGACTTTAAATACAGATGGAACCCAAAAGCAATTTGGAAAAGTAATACAGCAAAATAAAAGCAAATGAAACTTACTTTTATACTGAAAATTGCCACACATCATGTTTGAGCACACATACAATTATTTTTTTTTTATTTATTGCCTTCCTGTTTCTGCGGTGTCGAGTTGAGTGGTCAAAAGCATTCCCTCCCTCCCTCCCTCCCTGTTTGCTACCAGCACATTGTTTAACCCTTTAAAGACGAAGCGTATCTGTTTTATATAAGGACTCACTGCGTACCGCGCTGTAAATGCTCTCCACTTTGATTATAAAAACCAATCTCTTAATGTTTTATAAGGCAAAAGTTGCTGTTTGTTCTGAGATCTGTGCAAAACACATAAACGCAATGTGGGAACCACGTAGAATTTTTTAATGTTAAACCTGGTCATATGTAAAGTTACCGCTAGGCTTTAAAAGGTTAAACACAATTACAGGAGGTTCGCTGGTACAGCACACATGTTGGACGGGGGAATGAGTAGAATCTGGGTAAATGACCAAGTTGTTCACGAACATGAGTGGAAAAATTTTTGGTCTCATCAACATTTTCTCACAGAACCCCAGGGTTTGAGAGAATAGTTTGGGAAATGCTGGTGTAATGGAACTTGAAGAAGCAACATCAGTTCCATTATGTACTTAAGCAGAACCATAAGGAAACTTTAAATGTGTTGCAATTGTGGATTTTTGCATGTGGAACAACTACAGTAAAGATTTCATGCCTATTAATAGCATAATGGGGGAAGGGGGGACAGTAGAAAGCAAAAACTGCCCCAAAATTAACTTGCAGCTTGTCTGTACAGTTGGTAATCATGGGCTATTACAATATCTTATGGCTTTACATATATGTATATTTAACACTAAACACACACAGTCACTGTGTTGTAACAAATGGTTGGATGCGTACCTGTGAATCAAAGTGACTGCAAACAACTGCTATACAATCTTTGTTAATATTTTTGTAATTACTATTTTTGGCATATTAGATTAATATAAAACACGGTTAGCATCAGTACATAAATGAATTGAACATTTTCTGTTATGCTGATCAATCGAAACATGTACAGTGTAATATGAATGGAATAAGAGTGCCAATAGTATTTGGAGCCAAGCAACTCATTGAAGGACAGGGACGAAGTGCAACAGGACAAAATGTGTTAGTTTTCACTGATCTCTTGGTCTTGGCCCCACATACTTTCATTTAGCCATTTCCTAACAGCACCAATGCCCTAGTACAGAGTATTCCCAGGGCAGTCCACATCTTAGCTGTTCAACAAATTTCCCCACATTCCCAGCACTGTCACAGAAAACAGCCTATCACTAGATGGGTTAAGCCAATCAAAAGCTTTCCATACATTGCTTGTTTTACCTATAAAGCAAAGCAAAGCAAATAAATGCAAAGTAAAGTTCACCCTATAACATGCCATGAAGGCACAGAGTGGCAGTACAGGTACAGCTCTACTCATTCTTTAACCTCGGTGCTGGATGGGGGGTGGGTGATCAGTGCCACACCCTGGCCGCTATACCCCTGAGAAAGACCCAGTACATACTGTATAGGAATCTGGGTGGGCCCTAGGGCCAGTATGTACAGGTGCAGAAAATCTGGGTGAGCCCCAGGGCCAGTATGTACAGGCGCAGAAAATCTGGGTGGGCCCCAGGGCCAGTACGTACGGGTGCAGAAAATCTGGGTGGGCCCCAGGGCCAGTATGTACAGGTGCAGAAAATCTGGGTGGGCCTCAGGGCCAGTATGTACTGGTGCAGAAAATCTGGCCCCACCAGGATTCAAACCCTGGACTGTCCAGCCCATAGCAAGTCACTATACTGATCACGCTATCCTGGCCCACTCCAACGAAGTACACACTGCACCATGAAGAAGTATGGGGCAATGGTCAACTTCACACCCTGGCTGCTTTACCTCCTGGGGAAAGAATTTCCAGCTATCACTGGATAGGACACTGGCTGGGCTCCAGAGCCAGTCTGCACAGGGTGGCAAACAGAAAATATTTCTGCACATAACAGGAAATGAACCACTCTTCTGCACTAGTGCCAAAATTTAGATCTAGAGCATGTGATCCTTCACCTCAGTGTACCCTTATGACTGTATACAGAATATGCTAAGTAGAGAAGTTGCCATTTAATCTTCATTTACAAGAAGCATGATATTTGTCATTGCCCATACACAAGTGCTGGAAGGACAGTTATGTCTCATCCCATACTGCAAATCACAAGTCCACCATATCACAACAGATCAACATCTCATTCAGTGACTACTGTTTTTGGAATGTAATGCCATGTATAAGTTTTCAGGTTTTCATGAAAAGTGTTACTTAAAAGATAGTCTCCTGGATTTTTACACCATGTAGTGTGATGCATTTGTTCACCAGTTTCAGAAAAACTTGCTGCGTCTGTCTTCAAGGTGACTGAATCTGAGCTCAGTCTCTATCGCTTCCCTTTCTGCAGTCCTGATTGGCCAAAATTCTGTAAAGTGTCCTATGTAACTGATGCAATTCCACCTTCCAAACACTTCAACATCCTCCTCAACCAAATTCAGTCATCATGCAGATGGAATCAGAGCATGTTCCTCTGAAGTGTTAGAAAACATTGAACTACTTGGCGTAAACAAACAGACGACCACCATTTAATGCCATGTAGTTTGGTTCCAAAGTTCTTTTTCAAATGAATGTACTGCCTCCTCTGCAACAATGATACCACCTACTGAAGTACATGGCATCACACTGTCATAACTATCACTGCCAGAGCCTCAAATCTCCCTGTCTGCACCATGTGCCTGTCCTAAAATGATGCTTTGCTGCCACAGAGCAATAGGAAGTTCATTGTGTGTGTGTGTGTGTGTGTGTGTGTGTGTGTGTGTGTGTGTAATGTGCACGTGTGTAACTAAAAGAGTGCAGCTGCAGATTAAATGTATATTGTGTTTATCATGTGTGAAGGATTAGAAGTATTTGACACCTGTGTTGTGTATGACCAAAGTGTTGTCTGTTTTGCTGAATTATCACTTCAGCAGTGTTTGTCATGTACAGCAATCGAGCCATCAAGATTGTATGTTGTTGTATGACGGTTTAGTACATTTCATGTCCAGTATATGATGAATTTTTCTCATATTTGGTTTAATAAAATTAAATTCATCTGTAGCAGATGATGCCTATAAAAACAATGTAATTCTAATATTCAATTGAAACTTAGTATCCACTATTTCAATTTCTGAAATACACGCCTGAAAGTAAAACTATCTGAAAAGTTCAATAAAAATGTTAAGACGTATAAACTGTCTTGTTTACTGTTATCCTTTCAGAAGCCCCACAATATCAACAATCCAAAGTTTATCATATGTTCAGAACAAATATTAATCCATTTATACCTCTAAACTTTTTTTTTCATGAAAGGTCACACAGTTTGCCATATATCACTGTGACACATCAGTGACTTGGATATTTACCAAATTTTTATCACTTATTCTTGTTTTGTATTATGCAACTGTAATTAAAATCGCAACAGAACTTAAGACAGGTTCTGTCTTGTTGGGGGGGGGGGGGTGTAAGATGATGCGAAATCCATGGGTGTAAGCTGTAACAACCTCATAAAACGTACGAGTGAAACATGCCCACTGCATAGTGGCTGTAGTGACATTCTTCACAGGTTTTGTGTTCGGAATGAGGACACATCCCAACACAGTTTCCTCTGTGTGTGCCCTTCATGACTTCACACGTAAAAATTATCAAACAAGATGAAAAAGCAGGCAGCTGGTTAATACATCTACATTTCTTTCAATCAGCTGCACTGCAACAAACCTGTTCTTACCATGTTGTCCCCCCCACCCCGGGTATAAAGTAAACAGAAACCTACACACTAGTTTCATTTCCAGCTGCTGCACAAAACTAGATTTTGCACTCCTACACGTTTCAACTATTGTAGCCATCATCACAGACCCACAATATCATAAAGACAAAAGGTGTGTATCATGTCAGTAAATGGTAAACATAATGCACCCAACATCACATAACAGTCAACTGACATACAGCATTACTCCAATTGTCTGGATTAATTGATTAATTGGGACTGTGAGCCGTCTGGATATGCAGAAAATCTGGATAACTGTATTTTTCTTTCAAAAGAGGCTACCTTGGCAGTTTAAAGTAGAAAAAAAATTTCTACAAACAGCTATTTTTAGCCTACATATTTATTTACATACAAACAAAACATTAATACACAACTCCTTATATGTATTGGACAACTGGGGGGAAAAATTTAAGCCATAAAAAGACATAGTACAATTACAGTAACAAAATGTTGGACTTACAGATTTACTTAATGAAGTCAAGGATAGGCATATTAGTTTTGTAGAATTCTTGACAAAGCTAGCTGACTGGCCAAGCCCATTCGGATAATTGGCGATCCGGAGAATTTTTCAGATTAAAATAAGTGAAGAATCAAAATGTAAAATGTACGAATGTATGTGTGTGTGCGTGTGTGTGTCCCCACACACATACACATATGCTCAGGTAGAGGATCCAAATACGCACATATATTTCTTCCACAGATACCTGCAATGTTGCATTGGTTTTCGAAACAGCAAACTGAAGGTTAGGTTCTGGTATTTTGTTCATGTTACTGAACTTGTGACTAATTCCAAGAAGTCATGTGGGTAATTGTTTTCATGTGGTGACAACTGATACGGCTTGTTGAGTGAAGTGCACAGTACTGTGGGTTATCGTGTGGTAAATCTAAACCCTGCATCCAAAGAGGTAAACTCACTGTTACAAATAATTATGGAAAAGGAAACTCCTCACACGAACCACTTTCTACAGCCGATTCTGTTTGTAATCTGTTCCTGTTAAGACGGCCAAGATCTTAACCATCTCAATCATCATAATCATTCTTTCAATGCCATCACCAGATGAAGGTGAAGTCATCTCTGTGCTCGCTAGGAAGACATATGTGCAAATGAAGACACACTTCCATAAATTCTTAACCTCAGCAGTAGGTGGAGGTAAGTTGTCAACCTCATGCCCCGACATATTTACCCCCGATGAAAGAGTTCCCGGGTACCCACTTAATAAACGGCCGGGTGGGCCCAGCAGCTGGTATGGGCACTATGGAAAACAGAAAAATATCCCGCCCTGCCGGGAATCGAAATAAAATCCCTCGATATACCGACAGAATAATCCTGTCTCAGCCATCACGAGTTGGAGAAATAAATAGGTACATATTACTACTTCAACTGCATCACCACTGTCATGATAGTAAATTCGATTTTCATCCTGCATGTGAAAGCTGTACAAGATTACAAAAATGTCTCCTAAAATACGATAATAAATAACATAAGGTCAACAACAACAAGTTACATAAAATGGGTTCCTAAAAAAATGTGGTGAAACATACGTGCATAACAAAGAAGCATTATTGGCGTTACTGCACGTGCCTACTTGTTGTTCCAACCGAGGTTATGTTTCCATGCACTACTCCAGTGGGCTAAAATAAATCAGTATTATTAAACGACGAATATTTTACTTACATTTGACGATACTGTACATATAAGAAATGTAAGTCCACTGATTACCAGCGTCAAAAACAAAATACATAACTTTCCTCCGTAGAACACATCTTGCTCTAACCAAGAACGTTGCCAACCACATGTCATACATGCGGACACAAATCGCATGCGGGTACATGCAATATATCCGTTTGGCCTCTTTACATGTGGTGGTTAGTACTTACCCAGTTGCATCAGAATTAATTATGTACAGACGGTAAATTCTTCAATACCATGCAACACCTCCGTACACAGATGTCTGAATCTTGGAGACGTGGACGCTATTCATGCAGTATTTTCGTATGACCGATTCAAATTTCCATCTTTCAGGCCACGGTCTTATGGGTCGTGACACCGTGTGGTGTTCTGGTTGGATACCCACGTTTTAGAGGTCCCATTTGCTGGGACACGGTTCTAAACCTCGAATCATACTTCCTCAGTTTACTAATTAAACGCGTGATACTTTTTTTCGTAATGTGACAAGGGAAGCATGGAAACTCACGTCATGTTCATACTTTTTCCTTAGGCGCGCTCGCAAAATTGCCAAAAGCGACTATTACCTTCGTCATGCCTGTCCGCATGGAACTAGGCTCCCACTACACAGATTTTCATTAAATTTGATATGAGCATTTTTCGAAAATCTGTTGTAAAGTTCATGTTTCATTAGTAAAAGTTCATGTTTCATTAAAATCTTACAAGAATAACAAGTACTTTACATGAAGACCTATGTACATTTATGATAATATATCGCGGAATTCTTCGTAGAACGAGAAATGGTTCAGAAAAAAGTTGTAGAGAGCATCAAAACATACATTTTATGTTTAACAATTTTTTTCCCCCTAAAATCGTGCTTTTATGGGATAATGTGGAAAAATATGGTAGAAATGGACAAGCCACAGATGACATACACAGTGCATGTGCATTGCATGCTGGATAACTAAGGCTACAGACACACACAAACATGCACTCAGAATATGCAATACCTATTGCTTTTTCACGGCAACAATGGTTATTCAAACACGCCTCAATGTCACGTTTATACATACAATGCCTGACTTGTCTAAATTTACTTCTACAGTGTTCTTATACACAGTATTAAGAACTACTGGAATGCAGAAATTTCAACCACTGAGCAGAATTCTTGTTTATGCCAATCTTGGTCACAAAATTACCCTCCCTTTATGTAGCCTTTGGGTTCACACGTACAGTGAAACCCTGTTAAGAAAATTTTGAAAATTCCAAGAAAATCCTACTTCTTAAGCGAGATATTTCTTAAAACGGTAATTTTAATGAAATGGGAGAATTTTGGTGCCTTTTATCCTGATTTATTAGGCGGGACATTTTCTTAACCAGGTTTTTCTTGAGTTTCGCTGTATATTCACAAGTCAGTGACCTTCCACCATTTTTATGATTAGTTTTGTTCAGTCAACCTCCTGATACAACTTCAGGAAGATTCCCACTTACTCTTGGGTTTTCCAAGAAGTCACTTCTTATCAGAACTACCTACATGAAGCGAGTTCCTTCTTAGGAAACTAACATTTACTCAGCTAGTCAAGAAATCCCCTGCACTCTACACAAATGGAACATTCACTATCATGTTCACAACATCCCATCACATATCCTGAGCGAGATTAATCCCATCCATGCACTCCCATCAGGTACACAGACTAAAATTCTTTGTACATTTACCTCTCCGATCTCACCCTCCGTGATTTCATCACCCTGATAGTATCTGGTGCAGAGTACAAATTACTAAGCAACTCATTTTGCTCCCTCTAAAACCTTGTTACTTTCACACTCCTTGGTTCAAATTAGGCAGAACATGATCAGAGTATATAAACTGCAAGAAAACAAGATGTTCTATGTGCATGATATGCACATGCGCACACACACAACCACCTATATTCTCTTGGAAGTAAAATTTGTGGTATTACAGTAATTAAAACATTATGAACAAATGTATACCTAAGAATAAAACAAAACAGTCAGACACAATACAATTCTGTATCGCCTAAAATGTGTATTATGTGTGCAACATGTTTTGATTCACATTTGAACTGTCATCAGGCACAGTACACAAGATAATCAAACACAACACCATCATGTGTACTGTATAAAGATACAGTGAGATCTCACTGTTCCCTTTCTATAAGGCTATAGAATAAAACCAGATGTAATGATAAACAATTAAAACTGCTCGTGTAGTCGCCTTCAGGTGGCTACTGAAGGCGACTACACGAGCAGTTTTAATTTAATGTGTTCCATGTCCGTGCACTATATTATACAAAAACACTAACCACCAACAAATGCACAAAGAGAGTTTTATCATCAATCGTAACACACTCCTACATGTTTCGACCCTGCTGGGTCATCTTCAGGGAGAACTTTTTGTTATCGTTACACTAAGGTTGCACTTTACAGTTGAGTGAGAATGTACTGTTGACTGTGTACTGGAGGCGTCAACTCTCTGCCATCCGGGCTTGCAGGCTGCGACCGCAGAGTTCACGCCTCCAAAAACAACGCAGTACACAGTCAACAGCACATTCTCACTCAACTATAAAGTGCAACCTTAGTGTAACGACAACAAAAAGTTCTCCCTGAAGATGACCCAGCAGGGTCGAAATGTGTAGGAGTGTGTTACGATTGATGATACAACTCTCTTTGTGCATTTGTTGGTGATTAGCAGTTTTAACTGTTTATCATTATAGAACGGGAATAGTGAGATCCCACTATATCTTTATACACTATGCTTTATGGTGTTGTGTTTTATTATCTTGTATACCATGCCTGATGATGGTTCAAATGTGAACCAAAACGTGTTGCACAGGTAATATACATGCAAAATGGAACTGTGTTGCGTCTGATGGTGTTTTATTTTATTCTTATTTATAAACTGATACAAGGGATAACTCAGTGCAAATGTATACCTACCGATGTATGAACATGAAAAGCATGGATTCTTGCTGGTCATGACATTCAGTCAATTTTTTGGGTTATTAAAATTATGTTTTCTTTGGAAAATGACAAATTACTGTGAAAGAGATATCAGGAAAGATGTAGGGTATGGTGAGGGCCCATTTTTAAGTTAATAATCCAGCACATGCCTACAGGAACTTGGGGAAATCAGAAATGAACGTTATCTGGTGGTCTATGGGGTGGCAGTTGTGTCAAAGGACGTAGTTACTGGAGGTGTATCAAGGGATAATGGCACAGCCACAGTAGTTCTGGGCTACAATAATGCAGAGAGAATGGAAAGGAAGCATCCTTTACGCATGCACACCCACAAAAGTCTGAACATTTCCTTCATCTGTTTATTTTAAGAACATATTACAATGTGGATCTGCTCTGTGACCAGACATTTTCTACCACCATTATGTGAACCCAGGAAAACTGGCAACAGTGAGCAATCAATCAAAACTGATTTTCAGCACAGCAGGTAGTCATACTATGAGGACTGCACCACTACCGACGTCCGATACTGACAAGTTATGCTGGTTGCCTTGAGGTCCGTTATATATACACACAGATATATATATATAAAATGAACACTGCAATATTCCAAGAACAATAATTAATATTTCCACTTATGAAATTTGAAAAGACCATATTTTTACAAACAACTGTTCAACATCCTACCCAACTTCTGTTATTAAATTCACCTTTCCATTGCAATGAATTAAAAGTATGAAGGAGTTATATTTTTGTTAAAGTAACTTACATTTTAATCAACCTACCTCAGGATGTAATTTACACAAATTGAAATGATTATGCAGTTTTTGCTCTGATGGCTGCTCGCTTCCCGGTGACAGCCTGAAATAAATAAGATGGGCATAAACACAGCGTACAAATCATAGGGGTTCTCGGTCCTGATCCTCGTCAGGAAAGAGCATTTATTCACCTGCTGGTTACACAGGTGAAGGAAGCCACTTATTGCTGGGTGTTGAATCTGTGCTACATGTTAGAGTGGTGATGACCAATATACAGTTTAATGTGGACTACAAACTACAGTATGCATCTCAGCAGTCCCCCGACCTGGACCTGCCCTCGGTGTATCTGCAAAGGTTGCTGGGGGAGTGATCAGGAGCTGGACAAGCAGGAAACATGAAGAGTATTGGCAGTCCATTCATGGACAAAGACAGGCTAAGGGCTTTCTTAAAACACTCTCTGCTAAAACAGCTGCACTAAGAACTAAGAGTAATCATCAGTCTGATAACAGGACACAGTCACTTAAAAAGACGTCTATTTAAACTGGGGGTGGTAGGCAGTCCCGGGTGTGACACATGCAAAGAAGCATCTGAAACGGCCTCACATGTTCTTTGTGACTCTGAGGCACTGGCAGTATGAAGATTTAGGCACTGGGGCCATCATTTCTCAAAAACAGGTAACTCTGCTGACATCTCCATCAGCAAGGTACTGCACCCAGTTGAAAGTATGGGGCTCCTGAATGCTTAAGGAACAGGCAAAGCAGTCCGTGTACAAGCCTGGACAGGCCCTGTGGGTTCCAGGAGGTTGAGGCTCCCAGAATTTCTACACAAATGGCACATGAAGGTGGTAAGGTTGTCACCCGTATGCACTGGCCGCATCTACCCCCCTCCCAAGGAAATATTCCTGGTACTCACTTCTGTTAGAGGCTGAGTCGACCCCAGGGCCATATTGCGGCCGAAAGGATGTCAATGAAAAATTCTAATGACAGGATCGGGAATCAAACCCATGACCTTCTGGCTTGTAATGCTGTGCCTCAACCAACCACGCCACTTAAGCAAAGGGTCACACAAAAGATCAAGGTGCAAGGATCACTGTAGTGCCTGCCCCACTGTACTCAATATTCCCCTACATTCACACAACTCTGGGTCTGTTCCAGGCAAGAAATGCAGGTGTCCACAAGATCTGCACTGGATATAACCAGTCTTGAACCCAGACCTGTTGGAATGTGGGTTCACTGCCCTTTACTAGATAAAAAAGATCCTCCTGTGCTGGGACAGCACAAGGAAGACAAAGGAATTGTGGGTAATTCCTGGCTGATGTTGAGATGTTTCTCTTCTCCAAAGCACCAAGACTCACTCTGACACTCTCCAGCTTTCCGTACAATTGGTACTGAGTGTGCTTTCCCAAGGCATAAAGTGGCTGCAGTGTGAAGACAACCGCTCACCTTGATCTAGTGCCAAGGTTAGGATATGTGAAGCTAAACCTCCACTCCCCCACATGCCTTCACATCATGATGCTTAACTGAGCAGAGGGACAGTCACCTTTAACGATTCTTATACTCCAAAACGTAGTAATCTTTTTCAATTTAACTGCTGCATTTCACCCATCATTGTACTCAGCGGGTTATGCGCAAGTTGGGGGTACAATCAAAAAGTGCCTACTACAGGTACATATAGATGGACTGTGTGGGTAAGTAATAAATGGTTGTAGACAAAAACACACGTTATGCAGAACAGAAGTATGTCAAAATTGCTGAAAAGATCTCAGGTTCTCACGGCAGTAACTACAAAAAATATTGTCTTCTGGAATATGATACCTTGCACACTCTGCTAAGAAATACACCAATCTCTGGACAAAGGTAATGCCTCAGTCTTGAGCATGATGGAATTTCTCTGAAAGATAGCAAGTTTTAAACAGACTACATAGCAAGGCATCCCAGATGACAATATTCCTTATCACAGAAGGCAATATTCTTTACCGTAAGTTCAAACTATGTCTTTTCCTTTATACATACCGTACTTACCTGAATATAACATGACCTTGCATATAGGATGACCTCCACTCACAACTTTAAATTTTTCAGGAAAACACCTACATAGAACATGCTGAACTTTGTGCTCAACTGTAACGTGACTCCCCATTTTTCATACCATGATTTAGGAAGAACAAATTCCCATCTTATGTATGTAAAACATCAACAGAACACCACTGAGCACCCTCTCTTCAGCAACTAACAACTGCTCAGCAGGTCATTGATTTCCCACCCTCTACGGAAACAAAAGCTTCATTACTGTATTCACAAAAGCCCACCACCTGATAACATGCAGTCATATGACTCCATTCCACACCCTCACCCCACACACAAAATTCCATTTTAATATTACCCCACATACAATGTGTAACCTTCCTAATTTCTTCCCTCTGCTAAATCACGCACACATTTCTCCTCTACCTATGTCTACTACATGTTCTGTCCATATTACCCATGAGTTACGATCATAACACCAATAGTGAACACGCTGGTTCAATTCCAGGTTACACTGTGATACGAACACTCGATAATAACCAGACAATAAAAGTCACCTGGAAGCCCGACTTGATGCTGGCAACTGAACACCGGGATCCACACGTCTCACACTGTAAGAAGAAAAGGCGAGTGTCCTTCTGCAGAATGGTGTCAGGCGAGCGACACGTATGACATGTAACATATTCTTTAATGTATCGTCTCAGAACATTTTCGATTTGCTTCTGCTGGAATCTCCCCTTGATAATAAGCTGGTTGTTTCCATCCACAGAACCACTAGTACCCAGCTCAGCGAGCAGGAAGTCCAGTAAATGTTTGGGCTGCCGATGTAACCTTCAAGTGAAACATACCTCATACAGACTGATAGAAATAAACTTCGCTTAGAAAGTATCCAGTTCAAAAACTGTTCATGACCAAGTCTGTGCAGAACATGAAATACTAACATATAACACACAAACTGTTCTGTCTTCTCAGGTTCAAGAACATTTACTATCAGCATAAAAATAGATTACGGATGTAGGAAAGAGCACAAAAATAAATTAGTGGTACATGTAACAGGGAAACAAAGTGTCTGGAATAACTCAAACTCGAGATTGCTGCTTGGTTGAAGTCTTTTTGTAAATTAGCAACAGGCTTACATGATGAACTTACGTCTTGCATATTTCTGTAAAGTTGGCAAAAGATGTTTTTTTTGTTCCTATACGCACAACCTGTGGAGGTCGCATTACAAACTTCTGTTTCTTCCCTGCCACCATGTCTGGATTCTTGTCTCGCATGATGTCAAATACTCGTGTCAGTAACTCGTCGTACGTGTAATCTCGATCCTCGCCAAACCATGCTGTCTGGCTGTCTTCCACTGAGAAAAGTTGAACACACACATAATGCAACTCACAAGAATTTAAGCCTCTGCAAATACAGTTTGCTGAGTTATTTTCCAGAAATGCAGACACAAATATTAAACTTAAGTATGAAGATTAAAAGAAAATCATGGAAAAATACAATAGGATGATAATTTAGTGGGGTGGATGGCAGAAAGAAAAGCATCATGACTGGAACAACTCACAGTTATATCACTGCAGATTTCCACATAAAATAAATTCCGAACAAAGCATAACTATTTCTCATACGGCCTCTTCCAATAATATTAGCCACTTCCCACGTCACAGAAATGTACCAAAATACCAAGTCATCTTCATTTCTTTCTCAACCAGTCAAGTACACAAAAGTACCACCTCCTACCATCTATGATCACTCACAAAAACTGAAACAGGAGTAATGTAACTGAATAACTGTAAAACATCAAGATGGAGAACAGGATGGCATGCGCACAGCATCTTGGAAATGACATGCAAGTGCAAAATGTATTGTGTATGAAAGGGAAAGAGTTCAAAATGGGTCTTAAAGAAAGACATTAGATATGACAGTGTGGATGGAATTGATGTGGCTCAGGACAGACAGGACCTGTAGCACATTCCACAACTCTTTGACTATTTGTTTCTCAAGAGCTGTGCTTCGTACAGTCAGTTGAGTAAGCCATTTCACTTCCCTGTGCATATGAATCAGACTTGGTACTCGGGCATAAGCTGCTGCTTTTTTAACGAACAGTGCAAGCATGCTTTGTCTTTCATTCCGGTATGACGCAGAAGTGTGAAAGTAGGCAACAACTCCAGTCTACATATGGGGTATCAACACCAAAATAAGGCTCAGAAATATGTCTTCCAGAATGTGACACCATGTTGTTTGGGAGAAATACATGGTGTCACACCAGCAGACACTATTAAGGCTACTGTAGGAGACAGGCATTTACCGACAGTTCAGTATTACAAAGAAGACGCGCTTACCGGGTTCTGGCTTCCTTTCAACCTCAGTGGGGCATGTTTAAAAAACAAGACAAAATTTTCAAATTCCTTGGATCAATTCATATTTCCGTTAAACAAAATATACAATAAAAACAATGCAATAATGATATGAAAATTGAAATCCAGTACCATTTTCCCTGTCCTCAGCCTTTTTCTTCTCATCTTCAGCTATAAAGTCATCTAAATCTTTCTTTTTTGTCTTCTTCTTCTTTTTTGTCTTAGAGAAATCCATATCCAGGTCAAAACTATCCTGAAATAACACAGACAAACAAAGGGATTACCTTCACTGCAACAAAGTCAGTTTAGCTAAGCACATTTTCCCCTCAGTTCTGATATTAGCATGAATGCTGGCATTCTTCATACGCTGCAACCTCCACCCCCATGTTCAGAACATTCTGTGGCCTCAGGGTGACAATGAATTTTAAAGGAAGTAGAGATGGAAGCAGCCATTGTGTAATTAGAGATACTACCCTGACATCTACCTGAAGTGAGTCAGCAGAACCATGGTAAAGGTCAATCTGGCTAATCAGTATGTCAAACCAGGCACTTCCTAAACGTAAGTGAGAAGCAGTACCATCTGAACCACACTGCCTTACAGAAATCTTGTTCTCACTGAGTGCTTATCAAGCTTTAATGGCGTCACATATCAGCAATTAAAGATAGGATTAATGTGAATGTACACTAAAGCAGTAACAAGTGGGAAAAACTGGCAGTTACTTTAGGATTCTACCGTTACATCAATAAATCAATGAATGAGAAGATCAAATGAACATTAGGGATATATTTCCAAGGTATACTGCACTCTCTACCAGTTGGGAGGGGGGAGTAAAAGAAAGGAAAAAGGTTTTGAATGCCATTTCCATGACTAAAGGTAAACATAACTATGCAGAAAGTGAGAACATTATTCCATATATGCTGTGTGGCTGTTGTGATGTACAGTATTATTCTGTTCCACTCGTTACATGCAAGGCAGTGGACCTCAAGAACAGGGTACGGTGAGAACTGCTATGCTGACGGGCAATACAACAATATTACGCTGTTTAAACATACACAACATAACCAGCTGGTTTAGGAAAACACTTACTGTAAGATTTTTGCTACAGTCATTAAACACACCCATGCGCGCATGCGCCTATGAGTTACAAGTCAGAAACTATCGTACCTCTACTAAACCCTCGTCTTGAGTTCCATCGATCTCCATGTTGCCTTCCTCCTTCGATTTACTGCCTGACTCTGGAAGGGCGCCATCTAATTCTTCCATGTTAAATGGCTTCTTTTTCTTCTTCTTTTTTTTACCAAAATTCTCCAGGTCTAGGTTTCCATCTAATAAGCAGACATTACAAAATCAGTCAAGTTCAGTATTACTTATACGAAATATAGAATTTTCATAGCGATATCAATATTACAGCCTTCTGGAACATGATACTGTGTAGCTTGGAACATAAGTACAACAGTGTGCACGAAGTTAACGTTCCTATCTTCATAGACATTTGGCGAGCAACAAACACTGTCACCCGGCTAACATGGGCTACTGGGGTTGTTACACAATATACAGCAGGCACAAAGAACCGTCTCATCACGCTTAGCTTCAGTATACTTATGGCAAGCCCCACACTCATTAAACTTACCATCGAGCTCCAACCATCTCGTCACGCTTAGCTTCAGTATAATTATGGCACACCCCACACTCACTATACTTACCGTCGAGCTCCAACCATCTCATCATGCTTAGCTTCAGTATAATTATGGCACACCCCACACTCACTATACTTACCGTCGAGCTCCAACCATCTCATCATGCTTAGCTTCAGTATAATTATGGCACACCCCACACTCACTATACTTACCGTCGAGCTCCAACCATCTCATCATGCTTAGCTTCAGTATAATTATGGCACGCCCCACACTCATTAAACTTACCATCGAGCTCTGTCTCATCACATTTAGCTTCAGTATAATTATGGCACGCCCCACACTCATTAAACTTACCATCGAGCTCCACCTCCTTAGTTTCATTGTCACCTTTTGGAGGCTCCTGGTTTTCTTTGTCTGTAGTCATCTGGTCAATGTTTTCAATGCTGCTGTCTGGCAATGCACCTTCAGCTAAAGCAGCGTCAATATCAAAAGTCGTCTTCTTTTTCTTTTTCTTCTTCTTCAACGTAGGGTCAAAGATCTACAAATAAGCACAAAACAATACCTACAAGTTCCCAACTTCAATGGGAGCCACAAGATTAAGACACAAGAGAAGTTGTCACATTTGAGAGTTTCATGACAGTAACTATATACTGCCTTCTTAGAAACTGTATAGTCTGGCACTTTATTATGGGACTGCACTGTGTTCCATTTTATAAGATGCCAATCTTCAAACAGGAACAACTGGCCCTTTAC
The DNA here is from genome assembly GCA_013340265.1 of Coptotermes formosanus. NCBI lineage: Eukaryota > Metazoa > Arthropoda > Insecta > Blattodea > Rhinotermitidae > Coptotermes > Coptotermes formosanus. The sequence goes on along the minus strand of BLKM01000417.1, from coordinate 97,863 downwards.
AATGGCTGTTTTGCGAAGGTGGGGCTATTCCAGAAAACAATGCATAGAAAATACTTGGCCCTATGACGAAGTTGCATGACAATGGAGAAAACTGCATGATGAATTTCATTATATGCAATTCTTCATCAAATATTCTTAGGAAGAACAAATCACATGGGAGAAATGAAAATGCACATAAAATGTTATCTGGATAGTGTCATGGAAAGAGATCAGTTGGGAGATGGGAGGATAATGAAACGCATATTTAAGAAATTATATTAAGATGCAGAATTGACCCATGCGTTCTTTATTAATTTTAACCTAAACTGTAATACGAAATAAGGGACAACGACGCACTACTTCAAGAGCGTTGTGCAATATCGGACTGTCGGAACTACTGCGGAATATGGGATTCCCGTTGCATAAGCCCCATAACTTTACAAATCTGAATACTTAAATGCTTAAACTTCGTTTAGTATATCAAATTTATATTTATGAAATGAATCAAAATTGACGGCTGTGTTGAATTGACATAAGCATCGTGGTTTTGCGAAACTACCTTATTGGCCAGTACAGAAGGTTTAGTAATGGAAACGCGAAGCTGGTACAAAACATCGTAAGACTGTAGACACTATTTACTAAACTGAAATAATGAGCTGTCTACAGGTTACGAAAGCGGCGGAAGGAAACATGTGGAATGGATTAACGCTACTCTAAGCTGAAAAGGTTATGTCACTTTTGAATCCTAAGATGCATACACGCTAAGCACAACTTCAAGTTAATCAAAATGACTGTGTCTTGTAAGTAATGCCATCGTTATCTGTAATGTATTGACACTTCGAGCTTGGTTCCAACGAATAACACAGCCCTATATACGTATCCTTTCCATCACCAACTTACCGAGTCTTCTTCAGCCATTCTGTTAATAAACAACTACTTCAAACAACGCAGATTTATTGGTTTACTTTACTCAATATCAATGGTTCTTGAAACACTAAAATCTTTACTCATCTGCTGAAATAAAGTACACATTTATAACACAAACAGTATTGCATCAGCCTTCTACCGCCACATGTATCGCATACTGTACAGATGATTTCTAAAACCAGGTGTGTGAGGGCTCTGATGGCTTGGTGATATACAGTTTCTTCTGCCATCTATAATCGCAACCCGCAGATAGTCACCACGGATGATCTGGACGGGCATACTGTTGACCCAGTATCACCATCTATTGTTACCGCACAAAAACAAGATAATCAATGAAACATTTACTTCCATCCGTGAATCCTGAAACGATAATAAACCAGCAACAGGCGTAAATGAAGCTGGAGTTCAATAGACGGAAACGTTAACTATTTGTGTAGATTTAGTAAAATAAAACCAACGAATGCACAATATTTAGTTTTTATTTAACTTCTAATTCACTTCCTCCCCCACATGTTTCGGCAAGTTTGTTGCCATCTTCAAGGGGGGTTACATTGATTACGTAAAACTACTTTCCGTGTGCATTAATATGTGACTATTAAACATTTTTAAAACATTTTAAGAGTCACAAGAAGACTTTTCACCAGCAAATTGGACTTAAATGTAAAGAAGAAATTAGTGCTACATTCGGAGCATTGCCTTGTATGGTGCTGAAAATTGGACACTTCGGGCAAGCAGATTAGAAATACCTGTAAATTTTTGAAATGTGGTGCTGGAGAAGGATGGAGGTCAGTTGGACCGATCGTGTGCGAAATGAAGAAGTGTTACGTAGAGTCAAGGAGGATAGAAATATCCTACATACAATAAAAAGAAGAAAGGCTAACTGGATTGGTCACACCTTGGGTAGAAACCGCCTTCTAAAACACGTTGTTGAAGGAAAGATAGAGGGAATGAAAGAAGTGATGGAAAGACGAGGAACAATACGTAGGCAGTTACCGGGTAACGTTAAGGGAAATAGAGGATACTGGAAATTGAAAGAGGAAGCACTAGATCGCACTCTGTGTAGAATTCGCTTTGAAAGAGGCTACGGACCTGTCGTAAGGCAGACAACTGAATGAATGAATGAATGAATGAATGTTCTGTTTGGCAATCCTGGGGATCACACAACCTCCTGTCCACTGGGTACCGGGAGCTCTTTCGCCTAGGGTAAAGCAACCGGCCTGTCAATGTGCCTGCTTCAACTGCATGTAGTGCCGAGGTTAAGAAAGTGTGGAGGTATACGTCAGCTTCCCTTATGCGCCTTCATGGCGTGTGCAGGGACAACTTTGTCTTTTACCTGCGTGGCTGTATACTCATATTAACGAAATGCATTCTGTCTAATATAAAGACTCAGGGCGTACCGCGCAGTAAACAATCTCCACCTCGGCTAAAAAAACAATCATTTGATGACGTGTCAAGTAAAAGTTGCAGACTGTTCCCAGATAAGTAAAAAACACATAAACGCAATGTGAGCACCATGGAGGATTGATTAAAGTTAAGCCTGGTGGTATGTAGAGTTACCGGTAGGCTTTAAAATGTTAAATGGGCACGGACTACGGGTTTTTGAGGTGCAGGATGATAGAAGTGGCAAGACGGTGGAGAAAACTGCAAAATGAAGAGTTGTGTGACTTATACTCTTCGTCAGATAGCATCAGGATGGTACCTCAAGGCAGACGGGATGGTCGGGACATGTAGAATATATGAGAAAGAAGCTAAAGTCATGACCAAAACTTACGAAGTTTCTGTTTGAAAAACGTGAAGAAACGAGACATCTTTGAAGACCTACGTGTAAACGATGGAATAATATTAAAATTAATCTGAAGTAAATAGGATGTGGGAGTGTAGACTGTAGGCACTCTTCTTGACTCATCCCATTGTGCTAATTATACAAACACCAATGAGTCTCCGTGGAGCACAACATGCAAGTGTTATAGAGAACAAACAGCTACATGTTTGGGCTTTTAACTGAGCCATTATTAGGCTGTGCAAAATTTTTAAGACGGTACAAATCTCGTACAGCCTGCTGATGGCATAATTAAAAGCCGAAACCTATAACCAGGGACGCATCCGAGGGGGGGGGGGGGACTGCCAGGCTGCAGCCCCCCAAGACCCCCAAAACCGATATTTAAAAAGCACAGATTTCGTAGATACGATGATATCAAACTTTTTACGTGGTTTATCCTTCAGCCGAAATCAGCAGATGACTAGTACCAATGTTCCCTCTAAGCTGCGCGGTTGCGCGGCCGCGCAGTAACTGAAATGCTCCCACGCGCACTGAACTGTTGCCACGCACGTCGAATTTTTCCATTTTCATTTTAAATATTCTCATTATTAGGTGTACCATAAATAACTTTTAAAGTGCTGCGCAGTCGTCAGTTCGTTTAAAAATTTTCTGCTTAGAGCAGTATCAGGTCCGCGTAGCTGTAAAAAAAAATTAGAGGGAACTTTGACTGGTACATTAGAATTTCGAATAATAAAATTAAAAAAAAACAAGAAGACAGGGCATTGTAATTGAGTCATCGAGCATGTAATCATATTTGTATGTATGTATGTATGTATATATATATATACACACATAAATGCAGTTGCGAAGAGCGTCACGTTACAGTTATATTTCTGACAAGATTTTTATAACATAATTTTTAAAATAAAAAATAAATTATGTATAGCTCCACGGTCAGGACTCCTCCCCCCCCCCCCCCGCCAAATGAAAAATTCTGTGTGTGCACCTGCATGTAACTTTGGTTCTCTATAACAAACGCACCTTGTGTTTCACGGATACTTATTGCCCTGTGTGTACATTCATTCGTTTCAAAATACAGACCAGGGGTAGACCGTGGTGAAAACGATGAGGGACTTTCGAGTTCCAGAAAGTTCGGTATTTTTCTCGAGCAACACAGCAACTACTAGCTCCTCAAAAACGACATTGCTTCAGTTGGTCAGTTAGTTAATGTGAGTGCTATATCTCTGGTCTTCGCGCGTGGTTCAGCTTCACTTCAGTGCCTGCACTATGTACCTATGTATCGTACATACCTCACAGACATCAGGGGCTCTCGCAGAGGTGTTCACGTAGACTTACGTCTTCTGCGACGTGGCACCGAATTGAGTCGCATAGTCACAGACGTTTCGGAGGAGCTTGCTATCAAAGTCTTCCGGGTAGTCGAAGAAGAGTGCAGTGCCCTCAAAGTGGACGCAGCAAGATATTGCAAAATGTACGTAAATATTCACAACCGACACGGCGTCATATCCCAGAAGAATTGAATGTTAACATATTCTCACGATTGATAAGGCTTCTCCCACAAGTCACCACCTCACCAACACAATTCGCCCTTTTAGCTGCGATGACAATGCACTTCGTATATTCGAGTTATTTTGTTGCCGGTAGTTAGCGCTGCCGTATGCAAAATGGCTACTTCCGGAAATGCCCAGTCAAACAGCGTCAAGATCGAAACCGTAAGTGTTTTTGGACAACATGAAGGTCACTTTATTAAACTACTACCTTCTTTGTTTTAATTAATCAATTTATTTTCCTTTATGTACTTATTTATGTGTTAAATCTCATGCTTATGTGATATTTACCCTAAAAATTGAGCTGTCTGAAGGCCAAAAAAATCCCTTGACATTCGGGGCCCAAATCTACCCCTCCCCCCTTAATAGTGTTTGTCTTAGACCAGCACCGTATTCTGTTTGGAGAACTCAATGACATAAACGTTTTGAACACCCCTGAAGCGTAATGACTTGTTTTGAACCGGAAGTGTTGTCTTGTCTCATTCTTTAATCACCGCGACAACCTGCCATTAGGAACAGACATAACATAAGATTTATCTCCTTGCCTAAAGCCTGCCATTATTGGAAAATAACCTAACCTCTTCGCAAGAATGTCTCCATTCTGGTGTCTGGTCCTAAGAAAGACAGTTGCAGGAGGTCTGAGGTAAAAATTACTTTTACTTTAAAAGTTGATTTCAGTGCAGTTTTATGAATGCATGTTATAAACTGCATTTTTAACGTTAACAATTATAACAAGAGAGGGGATGTGTACGCCAAAACACTCTCCAAACGCATTTTTACTGTTGCCAGTTTTTCGCATGCAACTTATAATCGATTGTACAACAAATTACATCAGCAAATATGCAAACGCAAATACATTCTATTATTATATAGAACTACAGGCACGAACTTATTTCAGGTCATCCTCAAATTCACAGTTGGTCTTCAAAACGTATTAAGGAAGAAATATATATTGTGTAGATGCGTAAAACACAATTAAAATGATTATAATTGTAAAAATTGTGAATCTGAGGATGACCTGAGAGAGGTCGAAACATGTAGTTTTCTATACTAAATAGAATTTAGTTCTGTTTGGACACATACTGATGAAACTTTTTGTACTATTAACAAAGAAAAGAGATTACATTCTTTAAAATTGTAATCGATTGTTACAAATGTACTTGAGGCTACACAGAAATTAGGTTTTCTTGTATTATATCCGAATCATAACGTCGAAGGTTTAATTCTTTTTCAGGTGTAACAAACTGACAACTATGTCATGTGGGTTACTAACTTTGATGCTATTAGTGGATTTCGACAAAATTTGCGATTTTAGCTCTACCCATATAACAACTAGAAGTTATAGATTGAAATCACGATGAAATCAGACCAACTCTTAGCATAATATCTGCAGTTTGGATGCAGTGATGGTAACAAATTTAACAGGAATTTATCCATCAGTTTCGATGAGAAAAATATCCAAATGTCTAAAGAGATATAACCTCTGAATTACATGTTAAATTTGTATACGTTGCGCAAATAATTTAAATTCAACATGTCTACTTGTTTATTTCGTCCATGGCGTTTCCCAGCTTCCTTTTGACAAGCTGTAACGCGTGACGTAATTTACCCAAAGGCAAACTTCTATGTAACTCTCACACACACCGTATCAAAAACCTATTTATTAAATAAAATTTTAACTAATTAAACTAATATTTATATAAAATGATTTTCCTTTGGTACTGAGTTACATAACCAGAAATTAAATTTAAGCTTTCCTCCTAAGTGGTAGGTTTCACAGTCAGAACTCTGCGATTTAGTTCCGAAACAATCACGACAAACGTCAGTAAGGACAGCTGGTTTGCGGACCGAAATTTGGACCCGAACAAGAAAAGGAAGTGCAAAGTTCGATCAGGATTTTCGCCGCTATTTATCAACTGTTTCTTACGTTAATCGATGCCATTATTAAACCTTTGAAGACTAAAAAGTTAACGTGAGTTATATTTAAAGACCCAGTCCGTACCGCGCGGTAAACACACTCCGTCTCGGTTATAAAAGCCAGTCAGTTAATGCTGTATACGGAAATAATCGCTGTTTGTTCTGAGATCCACACAAAACACATAAACATACGGTGTGGGCAGAACGTAGAATTTGTTAATGTTAAACCTGGTGGTATATAAAGTCCGTACCGCGCAGTAAACACACTCCGTCTCGGTTATAAAAACCAGTCAGTTAATTCTGTAAGGGAAATAATCGCTGTTTGTTCTGAGATCCACACAAAACACATAAATACACTGTGTGGGCAGAACGTAGAATTTGTGAATGTTAAACCTGGTGGTATATAAAGTAATCAGTGGGCTTTAATTTGTTAAATGTCTGTCTCAAAAAAGTACAGCCCATCTTGAAAAGCTAACATTTCTTCAGCTAGTGAAGAAAATGCCCACATTTTATGGAAATTACGGTTTCTTTATTATGCTCACAAGAACCCGTCAGTGACAATACTCTGAGCCAGATTAATCCAGTCAACACCTTGCCATGTTCTTTATTTAGTATTGTTTTAATATCATCCTCCCGTCTACGCCTAGGTCTTCCAAATGCTCACTTTGCTTCAGGTTTCCTAACCAAAACTCTGTACGCACTTCTCCTCCCCCCCATTCGTGCTAGACTTTACCTTCCGTCTCACCTTTCTTGAGTTTATCACCCTAATAATATGTGGCCAAGTGTACAAATTAGTTAATTTCTGCACCCTCCTGTCACTTCTTCCCTCTTAGGTGTTAATAGTCCCCCAGCACCCCGTCCTCAGACGCCCTCAGCCTGTGTTCTTCCCTCAGTGTGACAGACCACGTGACTGTATCAACTGCAGAGATACTTTAGCGTAGAATAAAATTATATGATAAACACACAGAAAACTAGAAAGGACTAGTAGGAATTGGTGGCGGCCCTTAGACTAACTTGGGACGTCCGCGAAGTCATGCAAAAGTTGCAAGCATCCTCGAACTGGACGCGTCAAGGTCAACCCAATTCTGATTGAGAGATGTGTTCAGGGGAAGATGAGACTCTGGTGCGTGGCGCTGCTGGCTATCTGCTCGGTGCAGGCAGAGAGGGACGCTCGCTGGCTACTGCCAGGCACCAAAGTCGTACAAGAGCGACGTACTGTGACTCAAACCACGCTGTCTTCGTGTGTTGTGGTAGCACCATCACTGCAGCCCTGCGGCCGGCTAGACATCGCGCCAACAGCCTCTTCACAGTGAGTACCTGCATCCGCCTAAAGAACAATTTTCAATTATTCTGCAAAAGCTCCAAGTTTTGATCCACCTTACTTTCAGTTACCACAGTTTGCACTTCCAGATAAGAAATTCTACTGTGTTAATGATAATGATGAGTGGTCAGGTTCACGCTCCGGCCCCTTTACCCCCTGACAAACAGCCCCCGGTAGCCAAGAAGCTGGGTGCGCTACAAAGCTGGTCTGGACTCTCTGAAGAACAGAAAGGCATTTTAGCTCTGCCAGGAGTCTGTAACCCATTCCCCTGTGTTGCAGTCCATACCGACACAACTAGACTTTCTAGAGACGTGACATCTGAAATGTCTACGTGTATTTCTTTTGTGTTCAGGATAGTGACAACAAGAGCAGCCTCACTGCACGAACCGTCACGAGAAAGAAGATGGCTGACCGGTTCCAAGGAGACTCCGAGCTGGGGCCAGTACTTCGGTCTGAGGCAGCACAGTGTCACAGACACCATCACGCATTACAAGACCGCTGTGGTAACCGACCCCGGGGCTGTGGTCACGTTCTCCGTCGTGGGTTGCCAGCCCTCGCGCCTGCCCTTTGACCTGCCCTACTGCAAGACGCCGGCACCCGATGCTCCTCAGCAGTGACTGCCCTGTTCACAGCGTCATAATACTGAAATTGTGCTGGGGAATGCCTGAGGGGTTCTGCGGATTTCAGTACGTCCGTCAGCCTAACAAGATGGTAAATCTTGTTGCTACCTTGAAAAAACATACAGTACCTCCTTCTTGTGATAGGAAAGGTGCAGTGCCACAAGTACCATCAGAGTAAGAAATTTAGCAACACAGGTATATCAACACACGTGTAGTAATATAGGTGGCAGTAACACAAGTATAACACGTGTAGAATACAGTAACACACGTATAATAACACAGTTTTAGCAACACCAGCATAATAACACAGGTCTAGTAACACAATTATAATAACACAGGTACAGCAACACAAGTATAGCACTGGTCTAGTAACACAATTATAACGACACAGGTATAGCAACACAAGTATAACGCAGGTAAAGCAACACAAGTATAATACAGGTAAAGCAACACAAGTATAACGCAGGTAAAGCAACACAAGTATAACACAGGTAAAGCAACACAAGTATAACACAGGTAAAGCAACACAAGTATAATACAGGTATAGCAACACAAGTATAACACAGGTATATAGGTAACACAGGTATAATCATGCAGGTATAGTAACACAAGTGTAATAACACAGGTATTACAGCATCACCAATTACAAAAACATAAATCACGCCCTAAAAGTTATTTTCATTCCTTCAGCTTCCGCAGTTCGACGTTCACTTTCGTACAGGTGGTACAAGTCGTCAACGGATCTCCAAGTGTTCAAAAGTAAAAACGTAATGCAAGCGAATTTTTGGCGCAATTTTTAACAGTTTAAAAATGAAATTAAAACTAAAGAAACCAACTGACACATAATGTAAAATACATAAAAGACACAATGAAAATAAACATTCAGTTATTATATATTCATCTGTATTTATTCATGTCACAATGAAATGACTTCATGTATTTAGGTGGATACCGCAGAATTAGTGGCATTGGCAAGGGTATTATACAGTCACACACAGGCAATGTGGCCTGCAGTGTATTTCCATCTAGCTGAAACAGTATGCAAGTGACGATTACTGACACTATGATGTATGGCTATTAAGTAACGAGACTGCGCGCAGATACTGACCTTGACTGTTGACCACCAAAATAAATATAACTTCAAGGCCTGGAGGCTCATATGGAGCGGTGTGTACTTCTCAGGGAAATCTCTTTGAAGTAGATAATACACAGATGTAATGATTGTATTAATGAATTATATTTAACCAGTCTCTTTATTTAATGCCCACACTTCACAGGTTTAAAGAACAGTTGCAGGCAACTGATGGCCTGCCAGCTTGTGGATTGGGCGTGGGGAAATATTCAATCACTCTAAAAATCTAATAATACTACTAAAACAATAACAATACCAGAACAAACATGTGGTGGATTAAAATCAAAAGGAAGAGGTTGATTGGGTATGTAGACAGAGTTACAGAAATAAGAAATACACACAGAATTTTAATAGGGAAGTCTTAACGAAATACATAGCATGGTGTAGCTGCGTGAAGATGGGAGAACATCAGATGAATCCCACGCAAATATATCCTGAGAGTCTGGAATAGACAGACCTGGCAAAAAGTAATTTTCATATACTATTCTCCATTTCTATTTTTCTTTAACTTCCGTCACACCCAGATACATTTCTGAAAACTTCTTTCCTTCAAAATACGAGCCTGGTTTTACTACAAAGTACAAAAAAAAAACACGTCAAATTAATGTACAAGTTTTGTACGACAGTTAGTGGGACGCGTAAAATGGAGCATAATGCCAAGTTAAGATGCACTCTGCTATTAAGGTCTTTATTAAATATGTTACTGCAAACTTTACACGTGGTTGTAGCAAAATTAAATCGGTTTCAATGCAGTATATTTACTGACAGATCATAGGGCCCTAACTTGTTTATTTTAGGAGGCTCGTACCTACCCACCCAAGCAGACATGTTCTTCTTATAAATAGAGCCTGCAGTTACAAATAAATACAACAATAAATTATACCGACACATTAACCTTTTAAATCCTAGCGGTAAATTTACGTACCACCAGGTTTAACATTCAACAATTGTACGTTCTGCCCACACAGTGTATTTATGTGTTTTGTGTGGATCTCAGAACAAACAGCGATTATTTCCCTATACAGCATTAACTGACTGGTTTTTGTAACCGAGACGGAGTGTGTTTACTGCGCGGTACGGGCTTTATATATCACCAGGTTTAACATTCACAAATCCCACGTTCCGCCCACACAGTGTATTTATGTGTTTTGTGTGGATCTCAGAACAAACAGCGATTATTTCCCTATACAGCATTAACTGACTGGTTTTTATAACCGAGACAGAGCGTGTTTACTGCACGGTACGGACTGAGTCCTTATATATAAAATAGATATGCTTCGTCTTTAAAGGGTTAAACTGGTGTGAGGCAACATTGCAGAATTTGAGTCCGTGAAGGTACTATGGTCTAGACACCCTCGTCAGCCTGCGGGCTAACATCTTTCTTGTTATGCTGCGACTGAAGGAGGTCCAGGGGTTTGTACTCTTCCTCGTCGTGGTTCCATGCGTGACTGGCTGCATAATGAGGTGTCTTGGTCACTTGATGAGGAGGTGTGGTTGCAGAGTGTGGTGGCTTCTGAGGTGGAGACGTCTGACAGAAAGGCACTTTCAGGTCAACTGGCACACAGTTCTTAGCCTCCAGGGTGGCTGTGATGCGATAGTCTGTCACTTTCAGCACCCTGGTGACCGTCAGCGTCTCTGTGGCGAAGTACGTCTCGGGCGGAAGATTTAGCAGGCGAGCAGTGTTATCCGACGAGGTGATGGCAGGGGGTGACGGCGTCTCCCTGCGGAACTCCAGATACCGGCCCTCGCGTGATGGGTCAAGTTCCGGCGTGTCTTCTGACTCCTGTGGCGCTGCCAGTTGTGACGTTGCTGGTGGTATTCTAGAGACAAGCGAGGGCTGTTTCTGTATCAACTGCACAGGTTATTGGTTTCTAACAAGAAAATTCTATGTGCTTTTTATGAATGGCGACGTGAGAGGGAATGGGGAAGGAAACGAACCAACTCCATGGAGCATTCCTCCTTGAAAGTCGAACACTTCCTCAGCCATACGTGATTTCAGGATTCCACCGTGGTGTAAATTACACCTTGGATCTTCTGGGATGTTACGCAGAGTAGATTGGGAGCTGGTTTGCCGACGTTTCGGGACAACCGGTCGGTCTCAGCTTTAAGGGTCAAGAAGTCTTCTCCGCTTGACCCTTGAAGGTTGGATGGATAGGTTGTCTCGAAACGTCTGTTGGAATCTACCAATCTACCCTACTTAAAATCACAGAAGAGTGGAGATATCACTCTCTCAACAGATTAACAAATTCACCCCGTTTTGTGGAAACCGAGCTTAAATGTCGTGTTTCTAACGGCTTTTCATTCGTTCCTACCCTGAGAGACATGAATCCAGGTCACGTTATTTAATTACACTTATTTAGAGCCAGTTGAATATTATCTCTTCATCTGAGTCCATGTCTTCCAAGTGGTCTCTTTCCTTCAGATTTAACACCAAGCCCTGTATAAATTTCTCTTTTCTCCTGTGCAAGCCACTTTCCCCGCTCGTCCCATTTACCATCTCAATAATATTTGACGAGGAGTACAAATCATGAAGCTCCTCATTACGCAGTTTTCCCCTGTCCCCTGTACATATACACCCCTCACTACCCTGTTGCCAGAAGCCTTCAGTCCTTCAGAAGCACCGTTATAAAATATTAAATGTTAAAAATAATACGTGGTTTGACCTTTTAAAGCCTAGCAGTAACTTTACTCACCACCAACTTTAAAATTAAAAAATTCTACGTGGTGCCCACATTGCGTTTATGTGTTTTGTACGGATCTCAGAACAAACAGCAATTTTTGCCTTATAAAACATTAAGAGACTGGTTTTTATAACCGAAGTGGAGAGTGTTTACAGCGCGGTACGCACTGAGTCCGTATATAAAACACACACGTTTCGTCTTTAAAGGGTTAAAGTACATTAAAGATTAATATACAGATTGCGATTTATTACACACGTAAGCCCACTATTCTTTATCCATCAGAATCAGTCACAAGTATTTTTATCTAACTAACTAACTAACTAACTAACTAACTAACTAACTCCATGGAGCAGAGGCCTTCTTGAGAAGCTAACAGTTTCTCAGCTAGTCAAGAAATTCCCCGCATTTTATGGAACCCGAAGGTTCATTACCGCATTCACAAGAGCCCGCCACCTGTCCCTATCCTGAGCCAGCTCAATCCAGTTCATGCCCCCACATCCCACTTCCCGAATATCCATCTTAATATTATCCTCCCATCTACGCCTGGGTCTCCCAAGTGGTCGCCTTCCCTCGGGTCTCCCCACCAAAATCCGGTATGCACCTCTCTCCTCCCCCATACGTGCCACATGCCCCGCCCATCTCAGTCTTCTCGATTTGATTACCCGAATAATATTGGGTGATGAGTACAGGTCGTTAAGTTCCTCGTTATGTAGTCTTCTCCAACCCCCGTCGCCTCGTCCCTCTTAGGCCCAAATATCCTCCTCAGCACCCTATCCTCGAACACCCTCAGTCTTTGTTCCTCCCTCAATGTGAAAGACCAAGTTTCACATCCATACAGAACAACAGGTAAAATTATAGTTCTGTATACCCTAATCTTTGTGTTTTTGGATAGCAACCTGGAAGACAAAAGATTCTGCACCGAATGATAGCAAGCATTCCCCGACTTCAATCTGCTCTTAATTTCTTCATGAATGGAGTTTCGATTCGTTAGGGTTGCTCCCAAATATTTGAATTCTTCCACCCTTTCAAAGGATTTATTATCTATCTTTATGTTGTGATTGTGTCCTGCATTCTGATTTCGAGACATGACCATGTACTTAGTTTTCTCAGCATTTACTTCTAGACCAATCTCCTTACTAGCAATCATTAAATCCTCTGCATTTTTCTTTATGCTATGTACGCTTCCGCCCAATATATTAACATCATCAGCATAAACCAGAAGCTGATGTGTACCATTCAATTTCAAGCCCTCCTGGTTTGCCTGAACCCTCCTAATGGCATATTCTAAAGCAAAGTTGAAAAGCAATGGCGACAGAGCATCTCCTTGTTTCAAGCCATTCTTAATAGGAAACGTGTCAGACAGATGTTTGCCTACCCGAACTCTGCTACACGTTTCACTTAGGCACATTTTTATTAACCTTACTAGTTTCATGGGGATACCGAACTCAATGAGAATATTATGCAAGACCTCCCTCCTAACTGAATCATAGGCTTTCTTGAAGTCTATAAATAGCTGATGCACTGCCTCATTGTATTCCCATTTTTTCTCAAGTATTTGACGAATGCTGAATATATGATCAGTAGTTGACCTGTTACGTCGAAATCCACACTGATGATCCCCAATAATTTCCTCTGCATATGGAGTTAACCTTGACAAAAGGATGTTGGATAGAATTTTGTAGGTAGTCGACAAAAGTGATATGCCTCGATAGTTACTGCAATCTGTCTTATCACCCTTCTTATAAATAGGCACAATGACCGACTCCTTCCATTCCTCAGGCAATTCCTCCTTATTCCAAATAGAAATAATAAGTTTATGGATTTCAGACCGAATAATCCTACCCCCTGCTTTAATCAATTCTGCTGGAATCTGATCAATACCTGGTGATTTGTGACTTGTGACTTTTTAGCTTTTCAATAGCCATCTCAGTATTTTTATCTGTATTTTAATTTTTAGCATATATTTTAAAATATGCATTATTTTTAAAATTTAATATCTTATATCTGTGTATCGGTTCTGGTATTTCTGTAATATTTCGATGTACGTATTATTTGTAATGCACCGCCCTGAAGATGGCCACATGAGTGGCCGAAACATGTAGGAGTCACACGGCGTGCGTAATATACTTTCATACACTTACGTGTATTTATTGGGTTTTTGTCATATTTAATTGCTCAATGCACGGTTATGGATCATTCAAAACCTTCAGTCCATATTTTCCCCTCAGTGTTACAAGCCAAGTGTGACTACAATCCGTACCCAACAGCAGGCAAAATCACGCGCCAAGTTTTTATATATTGCAGACAGGAAGGAAAAAGACCCTGAACTGAATTTGTAGCTGTCTAACCTACACTATTTCAAATACCTTGAGGTTCGAAATTGTGTATGAAGAAAAGTAAAATTTGTACCTATCCACGCCACGAAGGCATACACGGGGTGTAGAGGTATAGCTCCACTCATTCTTAACCTCGGCACTAGATGGAGGTAAATGGTCAACTTCACTCCCCGGCCGCTTTACGCCCGGAAAATAACCTCGATACCTATCAACCTGTTAAAGCCTATGGGTAACTTTATGTACCACCAGGTTTACCCCTTTAAAGACGAAGCGTATCTGTTTTATATAAGGAATCAGCGCGTACCGCGCTGTAAACACTCTCCACTTCGGTTATAAAAACCAATCTCTTAATGTTTTATAAGGCAAAAGTTGCTGTTTGTTCTGAGATCCGTACAAAACACATAAACGCAATGTGGACACCGCGTAGAATTTTTTAATGTTAAATCTGGTGGTATGTAAGGTTACCGCTAGGCTTTAAAAGGTTAACATTAAAAAATTCTGCGTGGTGCCCACATTGCGTTTATGTGTTTTGTACGGATCTCAGAACAAACAGCAACTTTTGCCTTATAAAACATTAAGAGACTGGTTTTTATAACCGAAGTGCAGAGTGTTTACAGCGCGGTACGTGCTCAGTCCTTATATATAAAACAGATACGCTTCGTCTTTAAAGGGTTAATAAGAGGCCGGGTGTGCCCCAGAGCCGGTCTCGACTGTTTTGGATAAGAGAAAAATATGTTACCCCAACCCAATCTCAAACACCGCATCCTCCAGCACGTAAATAGCCACTACACCGCCTCAGCTAACATACATATACGTTGAAGAAATGTAGAATTGCTCCAGCCAGTACTGATATATTTTTATCACATACAGGGTGTTTTGGTAATTACAGCTGACTTTGTACTCACCTCAGCACCGACGTGGGCTCGATGTAAAGGCCCTCCTGCTGGTCGTCGTCCCAGATCGACTCTTCTTCAAGTGCATCATCACGCTGCCAGCAATCTGTTTCGTGGTCTCTGGTGTGCAGGTGCGCAGGCAGGCATGGCGGTTTGACACCGCGCACGGTCACACAGACTGGGTGCCGAGTGACGCGGTGTGTCACCTGCACACAAATGCGGCTGCAGTTCTGTACCTCAGTGGTTACACTGGTGTTCGAAATTAGGGTGACGAGGAAGACAGCTGGGGGTAACAGGGACGAGGTAACAGGGAACTGATTGAATTTGTATAATAGGAGATTTGTACTTCTCTCCAAATATTATTAGAGTGATGGTAGCCAGGAAAATGAGATAGGAGAGGGAATGTGGCACGTTTGATGGACAGAAGACGTACGCACAGGACTGTTTCTAGATTGCATACCGGCAAACATAACCTATTTTTCTTAGTATTTATTACTACGCTGCTACATGTTTCGGCCTAAGCCGCCATTATCACGCATACAAATGTAAAATAAAGGAGTTTAGGGTAAAGACCTCTCCCTTTTACATAGAAGTAGGTTATTTACAGTGTATGGAGCTTAAAATTTTGCAAATACGTGTACGTTATAATGCAGGCGTATAATATCTACTTCTATATAAAAGGGAGAGGCCTTTACCCCAGACATCTTTATTTTATATTTGTGTACGTGATCATGGCCGCTTAGGCTGAAACATGTAGCAGCGTAGTAATAAATAGTAAGAAAAATAAGTTGTGTTTGTCTATACAAAATTAGAAACAGTATTTTATGAACACAATGGGATGGGATATCTAAAAAAAAAAAGTACGTACAGAGTTTTGGTGGGGAAAGCTGATGGAAAGAGAAAACTTGGAAGACCTAGGCGTACATGGGAGAATAATATGAACATTGATAATGAAGACATCGGTTGAGAAGCCTTGGACTGTACTGATCTGCCTCCAGTATGGACAAGTGGCGGGCTGTTGTGAATGTGGTGACGAACATTCGGGTTGCGTGATTGCAGGCTTCCGCTGCCACGTAGATGAAATCTGAACTCTTCCGGGATATTACGCAGCGTCGCTTGGTAATTCTGTACCGACGTTTCGGGACAACCTGTCGGTCTCTTCTTCACAGATCAAGAAGTATAAGACTTCTTGACTATTGAAGATGAGACCGATAGATTGTCCCGAAACGTCGGCACAGAATTACCGGACTATTTGATCCTTGAAGATGAGACCGATAGATTCTCCCGAAACGTCAGCACAGAATAACCGGACTATTTGATCCTTGAAGATGAGACCGATAGATTGTCCCGAAACGTCGGTGCAGAATTGCCACTCTACGCTGCGTAACATTCCAGACGAGCGCAGATCTCAACATTCGTGTCCTATAAAATGCGAGGCATCTCTTAACTAGTTGAATAATTCTGTTCCATGTAGTTAGTTAGTTAGTTAGTTAGTTAGTTGTTGCACTGGAGCTGTACACATATTATATGGAGTACATCAAACCCCGGACAGCTCAGTCAGTATAGTGACTAGGGTACGGGCTGGACGGTTTGGGTTTCGAATCCCGGCAGGTGCAAAATATTTTCTTCCTGTCTAATTCGTCCAGACCAGCTCCAGAATCCTCCACCCCTTCTATTTAGTGGGTTCCGGGGATAAAGCGGCCGGGGTGTGAAGCTGACCACTCACCACCATCTAGTG
Organism: Coptotermes formosanus; assembly: GCA_013340265.1. NCBI lineage: Eukaryota > Metazoa > Arthropoda > Insecta > Blattodea > Rhinotermitidae > Coptotermes > Coptotermes formosanus. The sequence continues at coordinate 80,995 of BLKM01000417.1, read as the reverse complement.
CCGAGGTTAAGAATGAGTGGAGTTATACGTCGACTCCCCCTATATGCCATCATGACGTGTACAGGGATAACTTTACCCCGTTATGTGGACACATCAAGGGTAAACACTTATATAAACTCGTTTCTGTTGTTATTTAGGTGTATACTATGAAGGCGTATGGGTATGTGGAAGTGTAGTTCCACTCATTCTTAACCTTAGCACTAAATGGACGTAAGTGATTATCTTCACTCCTCAGCCGCATTAACGCTTTCAAGATGAAGCGTATCTGTTTTATATATAAGGACTCAGAGCGTACCGCGCTGTAAACACTCTCCACTTCGGTTATAAAAACCAGTCTCTTAATGTTTTATAAGGCAAAAGTCGCTGTTTGTTCTGAGATCCGTACAAAACACATAAACGCAATGTGGGCACCACGTAGAATTTTTTAATGTTAAACCTGGTGGTACGTAAAATTACCGCTAGGCTTTACAACGTTAACCCCGGAAGGAAAAGCTCCAATTACCCACCGTACATGAGATTCAGACGGCCCCAGAGACGGTCTCGAGGTTGTGGTGAAGAGTCGATTTTTTACCCGGGACGTCAATGTCCATTTAACGCAGGGTTTAAGAATCCATTAACTTGTACCTCCACTTCCCAATACGTCCTCTACCCCTGCCGGGAATCGAAACCCGATTCATTTGCGTCACGCCTGTTAGCTTAGTCACAGATATATCCCGGACCCAGGGCCGGCCTTAGGCCGATTGGACCGATTTGACGCAATCGGGCCCCGCGTTTATGGAGAATTCACGCATTAGTAATTATTCAAAATACTGTGTGACACCACACAAAGCTCTGGGACTAGATTTTGTAATGATAGCAATTTTTAAAAATTTTCATCCCGACTCGCGTTAGTATACCCAAACCTAAGTCTCTTTGTTTTGCTCTGCACAATAAATTTTAGGGGTCTGCCGCAAGGATCGCAACTGGGCCCCGCGTTTGCTAAGGCTGGCACTGCCTGGACCCATAATAATAAAAATACAAACATACCTCAGCGTAAAGCGTCTTTGTGGCTGTAATGGTACTCCTTGGTGGAAACAGTTGACTGGGCAGGGCTGGAAGGGCTGGAAGGGCTGGAAGCGCTGGAAGTGCTGGAAGGGGAGGCAGGGCTGGGAGAGACGGTAGAATAGACAGGTGGATTGCTGGGGGCGATGTTGTCGTGTTGTCTCCGTGTTCGTCTCTGATGTCAAAGTCATCGGCTGCCTCATGTTGATCTGGCCCTTCTTGTACAGCGTCGATGTCTTCCTGCCTAGCTACAGCCAAACCGAAGGTGCGGGCCCCGGTGTCGGGTTTCACGAGTCCGCAGGAAAGACAAACCGTCAGAACAGCGACCCACAGCCTCATGCTGAAGACAAAACATGGCGTGGGTGGTTATTATCCTGAAGCCCAGTGGTTACTATAAGCACCACCAGGTTTAACATTCACAAATTCTACGTTCTGCCCACACAGTGTATTTGTGTGTTTTGTGTGGATCTCAGAACAAACAGCGATTATTTCCCTATACAGCATTAACTGATTGGTTTTTATAACCGAGACGGAGTGTGTTTACTGCGCGGTACGGACTTTATATACCACCAGGTTTAACATTCACAAATTCTACGTTCTGCCCACACAGTGTATTTATGTGTTTTGTGTGGATCTCAGAACAAACAGCGATTATTTCCCTATACAACATTAACTGACTGGTTTTTTTTAACCGATACGGAGTGTGTTTACTGCGCGGTACGAGCTGCAGCCTTAAATATAGTTTAGGTTACCCTCAGTCTTCGAACAATAGTACAGAGTGGAGGATGAGCCAGCATGTTGCAATGAAAATAAAACATTTTTCCCGATCCTCCATTGTAGGTGCCACCAGGTTTAATATGACAACAAGATATGAAATGTACGTCCAGAACGACATTTCTGGCCCTTTCGTTCTGTCCCTGCCTCTAGATTTTCAATTCGTGAAAGATATCATTTATTCTGTAATGGTTATCATAAGACCTACAATTTCACACAAAACACTGACAAATGTGAGGAATTTTTAGGCGTTTTTCCACTTTTTACACAACAAATATACAACGACCGAGATCGTATGAATTAGAAGTAAATACAGTTGTCCCTCGGTAATCCGGAACTCGGTAATCCGGATTCCCTGCTAATCCGGACAAATTTGGGTCAAATATAGACCAGAATGCCTCACTGAAATTATTATTACTCTATGTTATTATTGTTATTGTTGTTATTATTATCATCATCAACAACAACAACAACAACAACAACAACACTTACTCTTAGGTTCAGCACTTCCGCTTTAGCATTGAGAAATGATTTCCTGTATGTCGCCTACACCACGGGGTCTCCAGTAGGTCCTGATTCCCGGGAAATATAGGCCACTCCCCCCCCCCCCCATATAGCCCACATGACCGAGGGACTACTGGAACCAAGACTGACACAAACACTTCACTTGTAGCAAACAAATATTAAATTCACACTGCAACTGTTTAGTTATAGTGGGTACTTAGTGAAACTGACGGAAGTCAGAACAAACGTACGTAATGAATTGCAAATAGATAAACAATGAATATTAAAGCTCGATTCTTCACTGTTGTTACAAACACAGAAAGAAAATTGTACACCATTAGAAAAAATAAACAAGACTAAACTGGCGACATAAGAGGGTGTCGTTTATGACGCTTCAAGTCTTCTAGGATGTTATGCCTTTACCAGTCGACACGGTGTAACAACTCAGAACACGTGAATCTGAAATAACTAAAATCAATTACCGCTTCAAATAAAATGACTACACGCTTACCTACTGGTAAAAATATTATATAAAATCACGTAAAGTTTTACTGTAGCAAAAATTTTAAAGTTTAACCAAAAGAAAAATGATACACACGATATATGTCACTTACATGATGTCAAGTGATGGAGGACTGATTCACTTGTCAAACAGCAAGAGGCGGGTCCTTGCGCTTGGTTTATATAGACGTTCGGTGATGCCAGGAATAGATATAGCAAGCAGTACAGTAACGGTAAATGAGACTTAGCAACATTCTTACTTCAAATGCCCTGTGGGTAAGGCAGTTCTTATGATTTTTGACGCTATCCATCCCGCTGTGTATACAGACTTACATATATAGCACTACGCATTCCGTCTGACACACCCTGTATTTATTATTATTATTTTTCTAACACTACGTGTTTCGATTAAATTTGGGGCTAAGAGGGAAGAGGCGACAGGGGAGTGGAGAAGACTACATAACGAGGAACTTAATGACCTGTACTCATCACCAAATATGATTCGGGTAATCAAATCGACAAGAATGAGATGGAAGGGCATGTAGCACGTATGGGGGAAAAGAGAGGTGCATACAGGGTTTTGCTGGGGAGACGTGAGGGAAGGCGACCACTTGGGAGACCCAGGCATAGGTGGAAGGATAATATTAAAATGGATCTTCAAGAAGTGTGATGGGCGGGCATGGACTGGATTGAGCTGGCTAAGGATAGGGACAAGTGGCGGGCTCTTGTAAATGCGGTAATGAACTTCCGGGTTCCATAAAATGCAGGGAATTCCTTGACTAGCTGAGAAACTGCTAGATTCCCAAGAAGACCTCTGCTCCATGTAGTTAGTTAGTTAGTTAATTAGTTAGTTAGTTACACGTTTCGATCCAGCTGATCAATGTTGCTGCTTGTAGCGCAGTGCCTGAACCAATCGCGCCACCACGTGCCCAAAATACAATAATACTGTACGAATCTTTGATAAGCACCAACGTTTCGGTGTATACTGCTGCCTCCATCCTCAGGACAGAAGAGTTCTTGCAACCTGATCATGAATGATGAATATTACTCTGAAAGGTTGGTGACTCTGTACCAAACTCCACGATGTCATAGCCCGTAAGTCCTTTATTTTAACCGTTTATAGCCTAGCGGTAACTTTACGTACCGCCAGGTTTAACATTAAAAAATTCTACGTGGTGCCCACATTGCGTTTATGTGTTTTGTACGGATCTCAGAACAAACAGCAACTTTTGCCTTATAAAACATTAAGACATTGGTTTTTATAACCGAAGTGGAGAGTGTTTACAGCGCGGTACGCACTGAGTCCTTATATAAGGCAGATACGCTTCGTCTTTAAAGGGTTAATAACAACCTGTGAGAGCCCCAGATCTGAAGAGTGCCCTTGAGAACCAGCTGTCGCCACTTCGGCAGCAAGGTCAGGGCAAAGTCCTTGCAATGGACACGCCATTCCTACGCCAGGAATGGAATTCTGCCTTCAAGCAACGTCACTATTGGAAATGTCAATAATTTGTCTTCACACGGCAAGGTCCTCGCGTGTCCATGTGCTTAAAACCTGTTAACCTAGGCCCGAAACTTTTTCGGTGTAAAAATTCGGCTCAACGACTTTCAGCGGCATGTGAACATTTTAATCCGTGAAAACTAAGACTCGCGTGTGATTATACACCACACCGTTTTTGTTAAATGACACACCGTCAAGAATTACAAGTAGAAAGAATTTATATCTGGGGTGCAAGTGGTGGCGCAGTTGGTTGAGGCACTGCGCTGCAAACCGGAAGGTTGCGGGTTCGATTCCCGATGGTGTCATTGGAATTTTTCATTGTCTTAATCCTTCCGGCCGCACTATGGCCCTGGGGTCGACTCAGCCTCTAACAGAAATGAGCAACAGGGGTATCTTCTAGGGGTAAAGGCGGCCGGTGCGTTGGGCCGACGTTACCACCTTGATGTGCCGACTGTCTAGAAATTCTGGGAGCCTCAACCTCCTGGAACCCTCTGGGCCTGTCCAGGCCTGTAATGGGGCTGCTTTATCTATATTCCATGTAATACCATTCATGTTGCCTAGATCTTAATATGTTACGTTTATCGCAGTAAATATTTCAGAATGCACAGGTCAAATTGTTATACGAAACTGTGACGTTAGGTTATGGAGTGGATTCAACAGGCTTATGGTTGTGTCTAGTGGCGCGCTTTTGTGAACACGGTAACGAAACTTTGGTACAAAAAATGTTCATAGCCTAATCACCGTACGGACTGAGCTACACCTTCTTCTCTCGTCTTCAAATACTAATATATGGGGAGATATTATTAAAATGTATCTTAGATACATTGTGTGTAAGAGAACTGATCTTGATTCATCGGGTTCAGGGTTGGGAGCAATTACGGGCTCTTGTGAACACGGCAATGAACATTCCGGTCCCATAAAAGACGTCAAATTTATTACAGCTAGGAGACTATCAGCTTGTCATACCCTTTTCCATGGCGTTACAATTTTTTTTACAACAGTCTGTCAGTTGTCCCTAGTTTCAGCCAAATAAATCCAGTTCACAACCTCCGACCTTATTTATTTAAGATCCATTTTAATAGTATCCTCACATGTACGTCTCGATCTTCCAAGCGTGGGGTTTTCTGAGTTTCCAACCAAAATACTGTGAGGCCTCTGTTTCCGTCCTTACCAACCTTCATTGATATGATCATTCTAATAATATTTCATTGGGGGCACATGTTCTCCCCTTCCCCCCACTCTGCATACGGTTGAACCCGGTTATAACGACATCGGTTTATACGACACCTCGTCTATAGCGTCAGATATTCTGCGGCACCAATTAATTCCTCACTGTTAGCCATAACATTATACTTCTCGGTTATAACGACATTCGTTTATAACGACACAAAACGTTCAGTCCCCTGAATGACGTTATAACAGAGTTCGATTGTGTGTGTGTGTATACACATATATATTGAAAATTTGTTGAAATTTTGACTTTTTGTAATGAAAATTTCAACATACCGCTTTCCTCGCATCCGGCAGCGCCATCAATTGCCGCTCCTAAGCGTTTCTGAACATAAATTCCCTATTATATAGTATTTCGATTTACCGCCACCGTCGATAAATCGTCACAAATTGCGGTAAAAAGAAAACAGCATTGCTGTATTGGGGTTTCAAAATATACATGCAGTCGAACTCTGCTATAACGTTATGAAAGGGATTGAATATTTTGTGTCGTTATAAACGAGTATTGTTATAACCGAGGAGTATAATGTTATGGTTAACAGTGAGGAATTAATTGGTACAACACAATATCTGACGTTATAGACGAGGTGTCGTATACATCGATGACGTTATAACCGGGTTCGACTGTATGTATGTAATTAGTAGTGTTAATTAGATTTGTGCGTTTGGAAGGACGCAAACTAAGGCAGTCGTGGCCAGTTTCCAGGCTGTATTTGTGGTCCACACATTGCATTCACAAGGGGCAGTATTTCCGTAACAGGGTGCTACTTGAGGGTGGTCAGGTCAGTGGCACGTTTGCTGTTCCCGTTCGTCATATAACGGCACCAAACCGCTACACGATCTGTGCATTTGGTGATACATAAATATCTGGCTACAGGAATGCGCTCAGCGCCATGTTAGCTAGCTGAACCTCAGTAATAACTGCGTCAGAACTGCTTCGATATCAACATGGGCTGTCTTTGCAAAGCAGACTGGTTGCTGTGGGCCTACGTCCGCACCTTGGTGCAACAGTAGCCTATGTCAGGGAAGCCATATTTCTGGGAATTGATGTTGAAAGTCTTGCAAAAAAATAGTAATTTTGAAGATAAAGTTTAAACATAGCATTAATGCATACTCATACATCCCTTAACCTTTTAAAGCCTAGCGGTAACTTTACGTACACCAGGTTTAACATTAAAAATTCTACGTGGTGCCCACATTACGTTTATGTGTTTTGTACGGATCTCAGAACAAACAGCAACTTCTGCCTTACAAAACATTAAGAGACTGGTTTTTATAACAGAAGTGGAGAGTGTTTACAGCGCGGTACGCACTGAGTCCTTATATAAAACAGATAAGCTTCGTCTTTAAAAGGGTTAATAACGAAGATATGTCATAGGTTGTTACTGCACGGAAAACAATTTACCTCAAAATAGAGGTATTAAGTGGAGAATTCCGATGTCGTGAAATAGTGACATAGGTCAGTGTTGCACCAAGATACAGATTTTTTATGGCACAACAACGTCTAGTGGGCCAGGTCATCATTATCGAGGGTTCACAATCACACTCAGACACACCACAGTCGGTAGGACTCCTCTGGACAAGGGATCAGCCCGACCCACAGACCTCTACCTGACAATACACAACAGTCATAAGAGACCGACGTCCATGTCCCCCTCAAGGGATTCGAACCCGCAATCCCAGCAAGCGAGGGACCGCAGACCCAGGCCTTAGACCACGCGGTCTCAATATGTACATATGTGTGTGTGTGTGTGTGTGTGTGTGTGTGTGTGTGTGTATGTATGTATGTATGTATGTACGTATATATATACGAATTTCTTTCAAACGGCGTTTTTATGTAAATAAATAAGTAAACAGCGATCATTAAAGTAGAAGCTCGGGTTAAACCTTAGGCCATGTCATGTGGGATTTATGATGGAAAGTGGCACTGGAAAATCTTTTTCCCCCTACTACGTATTTCGGTTTTTCTCTACCAGTATCATTCCACCAACGCTCCACGTTCTTTCAGCCGATATACATAGTTAGCAACCGACAGCGTCGTTAAATGGCACTGCCCCAAGCAGCAGTACACACACGCGCGCGCGCGCGCGCGCGCACGCACACACACACACACACACACACACACACACACACACACACACAGACGTGCCCTCTCTGTCTCTTGTCTCCCTCTTGCACAAAGCATTGGCGCATCTCTGGAAGGCGTCATTTCGGGTCCCAGCTATCATTATGTGTTTCTCTTCAGTCACTCCACCAAATGACGGGCCTTCGTAGATTCACCTCCTACCCCTTCTCAGGTGGCGGAAGCGGAAATGAAATTTACACACAGCAGCAGTTTTGAGCCGCTATAGACTCGGCATGCTGCAGTGACTTTGATAAGGGGTGCGCAACCCGAGGTTCGAATTCCAACACAGGCAAGGGATTTTTCTTGTCTTCAAAACGTCCAGACCGGCTCTGGGGCCCATCCCATATCCTATTCAATGGGAACTGGGATTCTTTCGCAGGGGTAAAGCGGCCGGGGCGTGAAGTTGACCACTCACCTCCATCTAGATTCACTGCGGAGTATCTTAGGCATTGAGGATACTTTACTGATAATAAAGATGCATTAGTTATGTAGTTTAAACGTCGACTAATATAAACGGCACTTATTTACAGTAAATTAGTAGCGACTTCATCACATACATATGTGTCTTTAGGCTTACAGAGTTTAGGAGTGTTCTTATTTTCCTGTGCTGTTGAAAATTTGAGATATTTGAAAATTAATTGTAACGAATAATATTGGACTATCACTACCACCACCACCACCACCACCACCACCACCACCACCACCACCACCACCACAACAACAACAATCACCATAACGCCTATCACATAATAATAATAATAATAATAATAATAATAATAATAATAATAATAATAATAATAATAATAATAATACCCTTTATGCAGGATATTCACACACACCTGAAACAAACCATGTTTCTAGGGTACACAGTGTCGCAGCTATCCCGCGCCTACTGTTAATGATGCATATAGCGCTGTCTGCAATATTAAACTCTGCTGTGCTTCTACATTAGCACTTCCCGCAGTGTGTGTGCTGTGCCCAGTACAGCTGTTTTCTGCAGTTCCTTGATATCGTGCTTTCCCGGTACGCTGCTCAAGTATTTTCTGAAGGATTTTGAAATGGTTCCAGTTGCCCCTATTATTACTGGCGTCACCTTTGTTTTTATATTCCACACGCGCTGTATTTCTGTTATAAGGTCTTTATATTTTAGAATGTTCTCGGCTTCTTTCTTTATCACATTTCTGTCTCCGGGGATTGCTACGTCAATTAGCATACACGTTCCTTTTTCATTATGCCGGATTACGATGTCCGGTTTATTGTTGGGGATGGTTCTGTCCGTTTGCACTTGTTGATTCCATAATATGGTCACCTTGCCCACTTGACTTGTTTGTACTGATTTTGGTACATGTTCATACCAGAGTTCAATCTCTAATTTTACACCTAGTTTGTTACACGTATTGAAGTGCAGTTGAGTGCACAATCTATCATGTCGTTGATGTATTATTCTTTTGCAAATATTGGGCATGCTGACATAATATGTTCTGCTGTCTCCTCAAACTGATGACATAAACTGCACTTGCTATCTTCTTCTGTATGCAATATTTATTATTATTATCAACATCATCATCATCACCATCCCCTTTATGCAGGGTATTCACACTTAAATACCTGAAGCAAACCGTGTTGCTAGGGCACACAGTGTTGCAGTACTGTTAATGGTGCATATAATGCTGTCTGCAATATTAAACTCTTTTGTGCTTCTACATCAGCACTTCCCGCAGTGTGTGTGCTGTGCCCAGTACAGCTGTTTTCTGCAGTGCCTTGATATCGTGCTGTCGCAGTATGCTGTTCAAGTATTTTCTGAAGGATTTTGAAATGGTTCCAGTTGCTCTTATCATAACTGGTGTCACTTTTGTTTTTACATTCCACATGCGCTGGATTTCTATTATAAGGTCTTTATATTTTAAAATCTTCTCAGCTTCTTTCTTTATCACATTTATTATTATTATCATCATCATCATCATTATTAAGGTATATTCTTTTCAAGCAGTGAGAGGTAATATTCATTAAATGCACTTGTCATAGCTAGCGGTTTATTACTGAATTTCCCATCATTATTTACTACTTTAACAGCTCCACTAGTGAACTCCCTCCCTGATTCTAAATTCACAGTTTCCCAGATGGTTTTAATCGTGTTATTAGATTGTAGGATCTGGCTGTTATAATTACTTCTTTTGGCTTCCTTGATAACATTTGACAAAATTTTGCAACACATTTTATAGTGATTTTCTTAGGTTTGGATCATTATCATCCTGACTGGCCACATATAGTTCTCCTTTACATTTACATGATGTATTTATCCACAATGTTACCCAGGTTTTCTTATTAGTTTCATTTTTGATCCCTTTAAAATGAAAGCTTGAATAAGAGATTCTCAAGTATGTATTTAGGAAAGAATTAAATTTGGTATCACTGTCATTACTATCAAATAGAGAATCCCACGTTTCATAGCTTCATTTGGTAACAAAGTCTGTTGTCCTACATTTATCAATGTTCCTTATTGTTTGACATTGTTAACCCATAGGTTGCAGGTCAATATTTTTTGTCTCCATGAGTTGAGCCTCATGATCAGACAAGCCACTTATAGGTCAAATAGTATACGTTTCTGTTTTTGAGTTATCAATAAATATATTATCATCTGTTGATCTGAAATTATTTTAACCCTTGTCAGAAAGTTGGCAGTACTAGGAAGATTATAAGATAATATTAATAGTAATAAGTCTACGTTTTGCTGATCCCAGTGGCCGCATAGTTTAAGGCGTGGGCCTTCGGCCGAGCACTTGCTGGGATTATGTGTTTGAATACCACTGGGGGGCATGGATGTTTGTCTCTTGTGAGTGTTTGTGTATCGTCAGGTAGAGGTCTCTGCGATGGACTGATCATTTGTCCAGAGGATTCCTACCGACTGTGGTGTGTTTGAATGTCATCTAGAAACCTCCAGAAGGAAGTGGCCTAGGCCTGACTTGGGCTGTTGTGCCACAGAAAAGAAAGGAAAAGTCTAAGTCTTGTTTTCTACTAATGTCAATGACATAGTTTACATTTAAGTCACCACAAAAGACAAATTTAATTTTTGGGCTATAAAGTGCAGTGAGAATGTTTTCTGATTTATTTAATACATGAACAAAGCTTCCAGATGGGGCTCTAATATGAAGTCAATATACAAGTACTTAAAAAGGTAGATTCTCTATTAAGAGCAAAAGCTTCTATAGTCTGATATTTGCAGTAATTAATATTTGTAAATTTTAAGTTTTGTAAATACAAATACTGACCCCTATCTTTTCTAGTGTATTTCTACAATATTTAGCATCTCATTTATAATTTTGTATGTAGATATGTTCTAATTCCAGTTGCACCATGCAATGTTCAGTAATACGCAGTAAGCATAGAAAATCTGAACACATGGAAATTTCTAGTTCATTTGTTTTGTTTGTCAATCCTGAAGTGTTCTGACAGAATACTGCTAGTGCTTTAGTCTTTGTTGATGTTAGAGGATTGCTAGTTACATTACTAACTTCTTTTGCTTGACTTAAGTTATTATTTAAAAGACTGGTTGCTTTAATCACTTTAACTTCATAAATAACATTTACACTGCTGTGTATACAACGAATGTTGACACCTGTGACAACTGGAAGGAGTCCACCTTTAATACTATCTGCAGTGAGTCTTGTGAGCTTGTCCTTACCTCAAGGGTTAAGTTGCAAACCATGGACAATATGCTCAGAGCTTGATACTGACAAAAAATGAATCTTATCAGTGTGGATCATGTCCAATGTCATACGCGAATGTTCAAGACTAGATTTAACCTCATTCAGCTGTCTGTTAAGCCATAGTTTGTCATATTTCCAAAGAGAACCAACACACTTTACTATGGTGTAAACAGTTTTCGTCCACTGTCATTTAGATCTTCCTCAGTTTGATAATTGCTGTTCCTGTCCAGACCATTTTCTAGTCCCCCAGCTATAATTACATGATCTTCTTTAGTAAACCCTTTACATAAGCTGCCAGTACCCCAATGACATTGGTAAGATCAGCACTAGGCCTCCGTATGTTAGCCACATTGCATTTAATTCCCAGTGCACTCTGAAGCCACTGCCCGGTATCCATACCATGACCACTACCTGGTACAAGAATTTATTTTTAGGTTTGCCTTGGGTTTAAGTTTACAGTTTGATATGGCACTGACTGGGTATTAGAATCTAGACAGTTCTGTGAACTGTGTTTTCTTTTTGGAGTTAGATACAATCCTAAATTCTTCAGGACAGCTGCCTATTATATTTCATTCCCTTTTTGATTTATCTATCTCAGTTTTTGCAAGTTTCTGTTCCCTGCTCAAACACAACATAGTGTCCTCTTGTTCCTTTATTATCTTGGCTTGCAGACAGGAGCTGCAGTGCCAAGGCAATAAGATCAAAGCACACTCCAAATGAAAACATATGCCACAATCCTCACACATTTTTCCTAGGCTACCCTTCCTCCTAAAGAAAACTGATGAAATTAGCGCATCCAGTTGATGAAGGATTGTAATGAATGATAGTTAGAGAAAGTATTATTCGATTAGGACCAAAAAGGCATGTATTTGCCATGTATAGACTGACATAAACAGTATAACAGAATGCATCTGTAACTGAATTCTTCACTCAGCACTACTAAAGCTAATTAAGTTCAGCAGCAGTAGACAATTGCTTCACAAGAGCTGCCAGGATGTGCTGATGTCTGCTATATGTCTTATAACTTCTCACGTAATGTTGCCAATTAGAATGGGGCCAAATCTAGTGAAGAAATGTCCATTGTACAGCTGAATGTGGACAACACTGAGGTACGACATGTACCATATAATCCTCTGCCCAGGACTTTGTTAGCAATGACAAACTTGTGTGTGTGTAATGAAAGAATCATCAGTCAAAACACAGTGGGTATGATATCGTCCACATCTGGAATTTCTAGCCATTTATTTACAGTATATTCATTTATTAATATTTCTTTTTCTTTGCACCATTAAATGAAAAAATGATTATGCTTAATGAATTTTATTAAATTGCATGTAACAGAAAGAGGATGGGACGGCACTGAGTGGATTACTCTCGCTCAGGATAATGAGAAGTGCACGCTCTTATGAACATGGAAATGAAAGTTTCGTTCCATAAAATGTGAGAAATTCCTCGGCCTGAAGAGGAACTAATATTTGCTCAAGAAGGACTCTTCTCCATGCAGTTAGTGTTAATGAAACAGCATTGTCAGTTCTAGAACAAGATGCATGTCTAGAAGTGGTTTACATGAAAACTTCAGTATGGTAACATAATTGCTTTTCATACATCCTACCTATTGCCTTTTAATGTAGGATGTGCATACTGCACACTGCAAAATCCATCATTATCTACTACTTTGCATTCAGGACCCTTGGATTCCCTCTACAATATGTGGCATGTCAGTGTGAGTAGTTATATGAAGGACAAGGCAATTAATGTGCTGTTTGGTAGATAAACACAAATAGATTCCTTGCCACTTTAAACACAAATTTCATATGTATGTAGGTTCCGCTATGTTATAGACCTTACAAGACAGACTTTGTCCAGAAAGTTACGTCTGTTTTCATTATGCCACAACTAAACTTGAAATTTTTAGTTTGTAGCCTTTAGATATCATTGTAATTCAAAAGCCAGTAATTCCATATTCATAACACACACCCCTTGTCTACATTACCCCTTCTGAGTAAGAAGCGTGTACAATATTTCAATATCCTATATGGCCCAAAGTTCAGTTTAAGGGAATCAAGAAATAACTTAATAAATTTCTAAATGTCTCTGACGTACAGCACCAGCCACCTCTCACTGACTTCTTATATTTTCAGAAACACAGGTTAACATTGAACAAGTCCTTGGGGCGGGGGGCGCGGGGGACAGTTAACTGTGGTGTGTTGCTTTGCAGATGAGCATCCAAACATGAAACTGACATCTAAAGCTGCAGATCAGACTACGGCACTTCACTGTCTCAACTTGTGGCACAAAACCAACAAAGGGATCAATCACGAGATTTTAAAAAGACTCCATCCAGCGCTTGTGTCATTTATCTAGTCAATCACAGGCTCGGGCTTTTGGAAACATCAGTAAGTATTCCTGTTAAGGCCCAGGATACTTTGTCCAAATTTGTATCTTCTATTCCAGCATCGTGTAATTTTGATTTGTGTCTTCTAAATGTAACATGTGGAGTAAGTACAATATTTATCCAACTAAACTTTCCTTTCACTGTTCTGTGATTATTGCTACTAATGCCCAGGATATTTTCCAGTCTTCCACGAGTATTGCTGCTAATGTCCAGGATATTTTCCAGGCTTCCATGAGTATTGCTAATAATGCACAAAATATTTTCCATTCTTCCATGAGTATTGTTGCAAATGCCCAGAATATTTTCCAGTCTTCCATGAGTATTGCTAATAATGCACAAAATATTTTCCATTCTTCCATGAGTATTGCTGCTAATGCCCAGGATACTGTCCAGTCTTCCATGAGCATTGCTACTAATGCCCAGGATGTTTTCCAGCCTTCCATGAGTATTGCTGCTAATGCCTAGGGTATTTTCCAGTCTTCCATAGGTATTGCTGTTAATGCCCAGGACATGGTGCCTGTACTTGTGTTACTCTTCCATCAGTCTGTTATTTTGATCTGTATCTTGTATATGTACCTGCACCCCTCGCCAAGTACGATGGGTGGGGCATGTATCACATAGAGGGGAGAAGAGACGCATACAAAGTTTTCGTGGGACAACCTGATGGAAAGAGACACTTGGAAGACCTAGGCATAGATATGAGAATAATATTAAAATGGATCTTCAGGGGGTGGGATCGGGGAGTGTGGATTGTATAGATCTGACTCAGGATATGGACATGTTTTTTGTAAAGGATATTATCCACCATACTTAGTCATGAATTTGCCTCACAATTTTATTTCAACTGGTCATAAAACCAACTACTGCAGTACAACTGTGTGTTTGACCAAGATGAGTTTGTGTTGTATCTGACATGACAGATGTATGGTTTCATCCTCTACACTCAGTTTCCATAACAAGAGGTATCCTTCACTGGCCAAATGTGACGCTCTACGAGGTTCAATAATCTATAATATCCATCCAAAATAAATACAGAGAATGAGTTCTGTAATTTAAAGTTAGCATGTTCAAGAATGTGCCATGGCTCAGGCTGTTAGCCGCCGGCCTCTCACAAGGCCCCGGGTCTGTGGTGGACAAAGTAGCAATGGGCCAGGTTTTTCTCCCAGTATGTCGACTTTCCCCTGTCAGTATCATTCCACCAGTGCATCCATACTCATCATCACCTACATGCTGATATTAACAGGACAAAAGGGCGAAGACTGGGAACGTTCCAAACAGGGGCGAACACAAGAGGGGGGGGGGCTGCCGGGCTGCAGCCCCCCCAAACGCCCCCAAAACCGAAACTTAAAAAAAAAAGATCTTGTAGATATTATATTATCAAAAGTTTTACGTGATTTCCCCTTCAGCCGAAATCAGCCACTGAAATCAGCTGATGACTAGTATATTAGAATTTTGAAAAATAAATTAGTAAAATTAAAAAACAAGAAGACAGGACACTGTGATTGAGTCATGGAACATGTAGTTATATTCGTATGTACATATATGCAGTTTCAAACAGTGGTATGTTGTATTTAGAACATGATTCCTATAACATTATCTTCAAAATCAAAAAGAAATTGTATATAGCCTCAGCGTAAGGCCCCCCCCCCCCCCGGGAAATGAAAAATTCTGGGTGCGCACCTGCTTCCAGAAGTAATGTATTTCGGAAATCGGGGGTGCATTGGATAGAAAAGTACTCTCTAAAACTCTAAAACGGTTAATGAATTGGGATGGGTGAGGAAGGAAGTGATCGGTGCACCCAGTCAGTTCCTCTCCCCCCCCCCCCCCTCACCGAGTTCGCGGCCCGCAACCTGACCCAGACCTCGCCGAGTATGTAGCAAGCGGCGTTACACACTCCACCGCGTCATGCTCTGTACCTGCCTTCCCACAAACACATCTGGATATCTGAGTGAGGCGGAGACAAGAATGTGTAGGAAGTGAACCTACGTGTGGGTTTCAAGGTTGTGCAGGGTACAGTGCATGCACGAGTACTGCAACACTTACGTCTGCTTCGAGCAGCTAGCCAGATAACTGCTTATTATTCCAGCGCAATAAAAAGGTGAGGACTGTGTCAGCCCAGCTGTCAATTCGCATTTTACGAAATAGGAAAGCAAATTCATGCGAATTGATGAAAATGTGTACAGTCAATCTACAATAAAAATTTACCTGAGATATTGGCGTTGTGAGTGATTATGAAACGGTGAAGCAGTGGCGGATCCAGGAAATTTTTTACGGTGGGGGCGCATATGTTTAATGACAAATAATGAAATTTGGTAGAAAAATACAATCAGTGTGAAATAGTGTTTTATTCTACAAAAAAAGTCACGCAAACAATAATACGTAAAACAATAAAATATTCTATGGCTACAATAAAACAAAACAGAATAAAACAAGGAATACATATGAAGAATAAAGAATAATAAAGCAAAATAAAATGTGATATTAAGAAGCAATCCCGTTACAGGCCTGGACAGGCCCACAGGGTTCCAGGAGGTTGAGGCTCCCAGATTTCTAGACAGTCGGCACTTGACGGCGGTAAGGTTGTCATCCCTACGCACCGGCAGCCTTTACCCCCCAGGAAATATTCCTGGTACTCATTTCTGTTAGAGGCTGAGTTGACCCCAGGGCCACAGTGCAGCCGAAAGGATTATGTCAATGAAAAATTCCACTGACACCATCGGGAATGGAACCCGCGACCTTCCGGTTTGTAGCGCAGTGCCTCAACGAACTGCGCCACCGCGGTAAAATTTGATATTGCCAAATAATACAAATTTCATTACTCTGTCTACGTATTAGCTACATTACCAGTTTAAACAAAATACGAATTAAAGGTAACCGCTTTTATAGCTACGAACGAGGGAATGATTCGATGGGGGGCGGGGGGGGGGAAGAACCCCCTGTACGCCCCCTCCCTGGATCCGCCCCTGCCGTGAAGTCTGAATGGTTCCTGGTAACCACCGTCTAGGAGGAACCTGCTAGTTCCATCGTCAATGTAGACTTCTATCCTGAAGATGGAGGCAATAGATTCTGAAGAAACTTCAGTAGCCATCCGACAGACGCAGAAGACAGTCTGCAATAAACGTGACACTTCGCCCTGGTTTATACCGGCGCACTGAAACTCCCGTTTCACAAACGAAAAAGAAGAGGCCTGTGTCGCGTTAGCTGAAACTACCTGCGGAGATTTTCCAGACAAAGGAATTACAGTTCTGGACGGCGCACTGCGTCATCTGTTAGACGACATTCATTTCGGGACTCCTTATTGGACATTTATTGGATAACATTCGTAAGAGGAATGTGCATGCAACTGTGATGAATTTGGCAAACGTGCATCTAAAGACACGACAGAAACCGGAAATGGAGGTAGGGAAAGGAACATAAATAAAGGTGAAATAAGGCCGAAAAAGAATGAAATACGAAGAAAAAGAGAAATATGAAAGGGGGAGGAAAGGAATGGGAAAAAATAAGGAAAGAAGAAGGTAGGAAGACGACGATAAAAGGAAGTAAGAAGAAGGAAAAGGGAAGGAAGCGGCGAAAGGAAGAGGGAAGAAGAATAGGAAGGATAAAAGTAAGAAGGAAGAAATGGTAAAGACAAATATAAAAGAAGGGAAAAAAAGAAATAAGTGGGGAACAAGTAGCGTACGGAGGCAGCCAGCTTTTCCGAGGCGCTCGTTAACTAATTACCAAAACAAACGGCGTCGTATTCTAGTGTTCATCACCAGTGCTGCGGCAGGCTACCTCAAACCGTGCAAACTAGACGCACTTGAGAACAGCGATGAAGGAAATGTCTGGGTTGACAGAGGAGCGGAGAGTAACACGTGTGGTGGAACGTCTTGTTTTGTAGATATCGCCTGGTATTTTAAGGCAAATAAAATTTAAGGGAATACACAAACAGTTTAAATGGAAATGAGAAGGAAATATACGCAATATGCGGCAGGGACATTTCTTGGAAAGATGATGAAATGCGCGGTGTGAGTAACAAATTTCTTGGAAAGAGGCCATTCAGGAAAACCGACGTATTCATGTACAGCAGTTTTGCTTGCTCAGGATGTGATCCGGAGTCCTCCGAACGGCCATACCAACCGATGACACACACGAAACGTCCGACGGGAGCTTTCAGAGGCCGTCTGCGCTCTAGCAAATCCCCATCATCTTTCTGTGATTCCTCATTTCCTTTTTGGCTTTTCTGCTTCATAATATTTCGACATATTTATTCCTATTTCTTAATTTTATTTTCTTTTTTTCCTTCCTTTCGGTTTCGATTCATTCTCCTTCACTCTTCTCTTCTGTTTCACCGACATATTTCTTCCTGTTTCTTAGTTTTATTTTCCTTTCTTCCTCCCTTTCGGTTTTAACCTCCTAAAGCCTAACGGTAACTTTACGTACCACCAGGTTTAACATTAAAAAATTCTACGTGGTGCCCACATTGCGTTTATGTGTTTTGTACGGATCTCAGAACAAACAGCAACTTTTGCCTTATAAAACACTAAGAGACTGGTTTTTATAACCGAAGTGGGGAGTGTTTACAGCGCGGTACGCACTGAGTCCTTATATAAAACATACGCTTCGTCTTTAAAGGGTTAATTCACTTCATTCTCCTCCACTCTCCTGTCGTATTTCATTTCACACACTTTTCCTTTTTGTCCTCCTCATACCCTTTCAATCACTTTCTTTTCTTACTTTCATTTCTTCTCCATTCCATTCGCATCATCATTTTGTTCTTCACCGTTCGGAGTAGTGTGAAAGTTGCCGCAGTTTGCTTTGCGTCACTGTACCTAGCAGCGTGAACAGGTTGGAGCCGCTACACTCACCAGATGCAGGGCACACAGTCACCATGGGTGCCGCGTGGTGCAGGAACAGGGCGCGCGCCGCGCAAAACTCCAAGTCGGCCCTAGACAGAGTCATCGTACAGGTGAGTCAGTCAGTGAGTGAGTGATTGAGTGACGCGAACAACCAAAAAGATCGAGTGGACACGCCATATGCGGCGTTTAAATTTTTTGCCTTTCAGTGTGACACTTGGCGTAGAACTCGTGCGATAGATAAAAAATGTGTACAAATAGTTTCGTCGAAAAATCTGAAGCGACGAACACAGTTGGAAGATGTAGACGCAGACTGGTTGATAGATAACATAGTGTTAGATGTCACGTTCTGATGGCCGTGACTAAAAATATTATTGTTCTGTTTGTAACGCCGTGTAGTCTGGTAGAAGTGTTGATGGAGGCAGCAGGTTCCTCTGAAACGTCGGTACACGTGTACCAGACCACGCGACAACACACGTAGCAAGACAGTAAGTAGCAGAATTAAAAGTGGATCGTCAGGAGATACAATGTGGCAGCTGTAAGCAGTGTACTAAACGTACGGGTTCTGTGAGTGGTGGTTGGTTGTTTGACTTGGCGTGACCATTAGTGTCTCGTGAAAGGATGTTACTGCGTGGATTTGCGATTATTGCCTGCCGACAGCTTGTGTGGGTCATGTATTTTCATAAACATCATTATTCGACTTGTATTTCGACTGAGACGCTACGAGTTTTCTCGGAAGTGAGTAATTAACACCATGGAGTAGAGTTCTTCTTCAGAACCTTCCTCAGCTAGTCAAGAAGTTCCCCGGATTATATGGAGCCCGAAGGTCCATTACCACGTTCAAAAGAACTTGCCAGCTGTCCCTATTTTTAGCCAGATCAATCCAGGCCACACATCTATCTCATTTCCTCAAAACATTTTAATATTATCCCATCTACGGTTTCTTTCGCTGAGATTTCCTCACCAAAACCCTGTACGCATCTCTCCCCCGTACATGCCATATGCCCCACCCATCACATTCTTCCTGATTTGATTACCCGGATAATATTTGGCAAAGAGTTCACATGATAAAAACCCGTCATTATGCAGTCTTCTGCAGGCGCCGGTTATCTCGTCCTCCTTAGACCCATATATCTGCCGCAGTACCCTATTTTCGAACACCCTCAATATATCTTTTTCCGGGAATGTGAAAGACCAAGTTTCACATCCACATAAACAACAGGGAAAATTATAGTGCTGGATATTTAATCTCTGTGTTGTTGGATTGTTTGAGGTGAATTACTGGCATTGACTGGAATGCAGATGAGGTGAGTTCCTTTTACAGTGCCAGCAGGATTACAGACGATAAAGTCGTGTTCACTGCGAAACGTAGGGGGTTTTAACTGGATGCCTCAGATTTGAGTCAGCAATGCCATGGCTGCTGTTCTGTTGTGCCAAAAGTCTTTTAAATCCGTTCGTGGTTAGCAAGCGCAGGTCGCAAAGTTTTTAACTTTTTAAAGCCTAGCGGTAACTTTACATACGACCAGGTTTAACATTAAAAAATTCTACGTGGTGTCCACATTGCGTTTATGTGTTTTGTACGGATCTCAGAACAAACAGCAACTTTTGCCTTATAAAACATTAAGAGACTGGTTTTTATAACCGAAGTGGAGAGTGTTTACAGCGCGGTACGCACTGAGTCCTTATATAAAACAGATACGCTTCGTCTTTAAAGGGTTAATTGGACATACACAATTCTATATAAGATGTTCATACAATAAAATTACATAAAAACGGGCTCCAGAAAATTCAACTTTATTTAATCACAATGTATGCCTTCTGAAGAGGGATTCTGCTTCATACAATTAAGCTGTACCAGTGTATCGTGCACTTACGTGAGCACAAATCAAGAAATCCAGGATACGACTAATTTTTTCAAAACCTTCCATACATAAAGATGTCCAAGAGCATATCTTGGCTGGCACGTAAGGGAAGAATCAGATAAAAACTTCGAAAACCACTTGAAGACTCGGGATTTGAGGCGGGAGTTCTGTCACGTTAACGACAGGAGAAAGGAATGACACATATTGGGCTGGGATTAGACATAGAGGCCTTTGTACGAAATGGCATCTAGGTGTGGCTTGCAGGATGACCACCTGCTTCTGCTTGCTAGTGATGCGCACTGAATTTCAGTATCCAAATGCATGAACGAATACTGATCAAAGATGTTTGAATACAAGATGTTCTGTATACAGAGTGTTTTGTAGACGGAATTTGACTAGCATCCATTGTTCAGTTCTCTTTTACTGACGCCGAGGTGCTGCTCCCTGCGCCCTCAAGGTGTCCCTGTCGCCACGCCATGGTAAACCTTGGCAAGTACGTTCGTCAGTACATACAAGCACACACTTACTAGATAGAAAATGCAAGTGGGGGGGGGCGCGCGCCCCCCCGGTGTTGATTAACGATTCTCGTATTTTGCAGCGAGATATGACCTTACTCTCCGCTTGGACACGTGTTATCGCTTTGTGACAGAAATTAGCACGCATGATGACATCGCATAGAAAGTTGTGTGACGGACAAGTAACGCTGATTGTGGGACAGCAGGTCCTATATCGCCAGGTATTCCCTTGACACATATGTGTCATGTCTGTGTGGATATTCGTGTTTTTCATTTTATGCCATACAGTTGTACCGTATGTAGACACAACGCGATTTGTCGTGTGGAAACAAGGTTCATTACCATGTTCACAAAAGCTCGCTACTGTTTACTCTCCCCAGCCAGACAAATCCAGTTCTCGTCCCTTCATTCTGCTTCTTTTAAGATTCGTTTTGACATTAACCATATTTTTAAGCGTACCTCTCTCTTCACGGTCTTTTCACTGAAAGTGTGTATGGATTTGATGTTTCTCATGCGTGCTACATGACCCGTACATTTCATCCGTCTCTGTTTAATCATTATAGTAATATATGGCGCTGAATGCAAATTACGTAACACCACTAGGTGAACCGCCCTTAAAAACCGTTAGCTATTCTGAGGGCTGTGCAGTCGGTTCACAAAAACTCCGACTCCTCGGTTTTTAAAACTCCGACTCCTCCATAAAAGCTCAATATGTATTAATAACGGTAAACCTATAAGACGTTTCATCACCACCACGTGAATCATCAGGCTACTGTTTTGACTTATAACCTATATTTAAGTATAAGTCTAATGGTTACTGTAGCTATCAGGGCTCTGGAGTTGGAGTATCTGTTAAGATTTTATATTGAGGTCGGAGTCGGAGTCGGTACATTTTTACCGACTCCGACTCAGCCTAAAATTCCTTCCGACTCCGAGTCAGTACATTTTTACGGACTCCGACTCCACCTAAAATTCCTTCCGACTCCGAGTCAGTACATTTTTACGGACTCCGACTCCACCTAAAATTCCTTCCGACTCCGAGTCGGTACATTTTTACCGACTCCACCTAAAATTCCCTCCGACTCCGAGTCGGTACACTTTTACCGACTCCGACTCGACCTAAAATTCCCTCCGACTCCGACTCCGACTCCACATCCCTGCCTGTTCTGCTGTCCAGTCAAGGCAAGGTCCCCGTCTCGCTGTACTGTCGGCCAGTTGTACAATTCCGCAATCTACCTGACCCACTTGCTGCTGGAGGATGTAATGGTTGCACGCGCCTCTCGTTAACAAACAAAGTAACACCGCGTGTCGTAAATGTTCACCGACCAGAACAGGAAAACGTTTTATTTTAGCCTGTTCTGCTTCAGGTAAAGAGGATTTTATGTGGAAAATCTGATAACCAAATATGATAGCGGCCATCAAATTAAGGACTTGTGGCAAGGATAGAAGAGAAGAGGTGGTCAATATCATATCTCTGCCTCTTTACACCCGGGGAATAACCCCGGTACCCACTGAGTAGAAAGCTGGTTGGGTCACAGAGCGGGTCTCCACGTTTTGGAGACGAGAAAAATGTGTTGTCCCTACAGGGATTCGAGCCCAGGATCGTTCATTCCGTAGCCTAGTCACTGTGCCAATTTCGCTGTCCGTGATCCTTAGGGTAAGAACAACGCTCAAGTCAGCGGCTTTAACCCTTTAAAGACGAAGCCTATCTGTTTTATATAAGGACTCAGTACGTACCGCGCTGTAAACACTCTCCACTTCGGTTATAAAAACCAATCTCGTAATGTTTTATAAGGCAAAAGTTGCTGTTTGTTCTGAGATCCGTACAAAACACATAAACGCAATGTGGGCACCACGTAGAATTTTTTAATGTTAAACCTGGTCGTATGTAAAGTTACCGCTAGGCTTTAAAAGTTTAAGAAATGAATGTATGTACGAGGGTGTCTGTAGGGGATTCCCTTGTCGCATAGTGTTGCACGTGATACAGCAATACTCGACCTCGAGCTGTGATCCGTATATCTCACTGTGGCTGGAACCGGTTCCAGGGCTGACGGACGCCATAACGGGGGGCAGTGGGCGGCAGTTGCTTCCTTAGTAAGTGATCACAGCGGTTAATTGTTCTTTCGGTCCTTAGTAGTACTTTCGCTGGAGTAGAACGCCAGAAAGACTACACAGACCCTTTATCTGTCTGATATAATAATTAATTACCGTAATTATTAGGTTAACTA
Organism: Coptotermes formosanus; assembly: GCA_013340265.1. Lineage (NCBI taxonomy): Eukaryota > Metazoa > Arthropoda > Insecta > Blattodea > Rhinotermitidae > Coptotermes > Coptotermes formosanus. The sequence goes on along the minus strand of BLKM01000417.1, from coordinate 57,780 downwards.
GCCACGTGACGTCATATGACGTGCTACAATAGTATCCACGCGCTACCCCATGGCTTCTTTTTCATCCGCCCGGTCTTTATTCATAGAGCATACCTAAGCGCTAATTTCGTTTGTCGTGTAGTATCGATTACTATCGATTTTTACCGACCCGATTGTGACTCGCTCATTCACACCGACAGCATTACGTAAGGCAGATTTCACTGTCGATTTTGTACATTGCTATGGATTACTATAGATTATTATCAACCCGGCTGTGACTCACTCATTCACACCTAGAGTATTATTTAAGATATATTTCAGGAATGTTACATGTTGGACAGTTAGGGAAGAGAAAATTACGGAAAGAAACTTATAGCATTTGAACCCTGAAACTGCTCTGTGAATGTAAACAAAAAATGTCAAGAATCGACAGCAAAAGGACTGAAGAGACCTGACCCCAAGGGGGGGGGGCAGGACACTAAGAGGGACCGGACACCAAGAGGGGCCGGACCCCAAGAGGGGCTGGCCATTACAAAGTGACTGTGAAAATGTCTACCACTTCCGGGCATCCTGTCCAGATTCCGCTGTCGTCTAGCCCACAGGGCACTCACTGTAATGACTGAGCTACCCCGGTTCTTGTCAACGTTAGTAAGCTGCTAATTTAAACAGCCCTTGCGAGATGACAGTGCCACGCGCAGTGGCCCGTGGGTACTCTTTCCAGCTGTCTGTATTTCATTATTTCTTTCAGGAGTACGTCTGTGTGAAATTTTGTGGGCCCTTCGTAAACCGCGTTCTTTCCTTAGTTCACAATATTTTCGAAAAGAATATTCCGTCCTTCGTTAATCAAAATGTACTCGCACTTTTGTTTGGAATTTCCATACATACATACATACATACATACATACATACATACATACATACATACATACTTGCATGCATACATACACACACACACATACATACATACACACACACATACATACATACATACATACATACATACACACACACATACATACGTACATACATACATACATACATATATACGTACATACATACATACATACATACATACATACATACATACATACATACATACATACATACATACATACATGCGTACGTACGTACGTACATACATACATACATACATACATACATACATACATACATACATACATACATACATACATACATACATACATACATACATACATACATGTAATATATCCAAAACCTGCCATAATACAGCCGGATATGAAACCAGTCACAAGAGTACCACGCACAAACACAAACAAAGCAAGACAAATAACAACATCCACAAAATCAAACGTGTTACTAAACATAGGCACGTATTAAAAAGTCACACTAAAATTACAATACAGTTTCAAACATCTTGAATAGAAAGCACAGACCAGAAAATACAAATTACAGGTTTTAATTTAACTAACGAACTAATTAGCTAACTGACTGACTGACCGACTCCGTGGAGCAGAGGCCTTCTTGAGAAGCTAACAGTTTCTCAGCCAGTCAAGAAATTCCCAGCGTTTTATGGAACCCGGCGGTTCATTACGGCATTCACAAGAGTCCGCCACCTGTCCCTATCCTGAGCCAGCTCAATCCAGTCCATGCCCCCATCCCACTTCTTGAAGGTCCATTTTAATATTATCCTCCCATCTACGCCTGGGTCTCCCAAGTGGTCGCCTTCCCTCAGATCTCCCCACCAAAACAGAGGTTTTAATTTATGGCCATAAAATACCTTTCTGTGCGTCAGAAATTCGAGTGAGTAAAAAGAACGATCCACAGGTGTGCCGGCAATGCAGCCTTAACCTTTTAAAGCCTAGCGGTAACTTTACGTATCACCAGGTTTAACATTAAAAAATTCTATGTTGTGCCCACATTGCGTTTATGTGTTTTGTACGGATCTCAGAACAAACATCAACTTTTGCCTTATAAAACATTAAGAGACTGGTTTTTATAACCGAAGTGGAGAGTGTTTACAGCGCGGTACGAACTGAGCCCTTACATAAAACAGATACGCTTCGTCTTTAAAGGGTTAAAATGTAATTTAGCATTTCTGAGATCCGAAACACTGCTACATAGAGCACTGGCAATCTGCCTACCCGCACAGAAAACGCCTTTGGGAAAGCGTGAGAGATTGGCAGCAGGCCTCTGAAGCTGAATGCTGTTTCTTGTATCCACGCCACGTGTTGACATGTATTGACATGTTAGTCTGAAAAATTTCGAAATCATCCACAACAAAAATATCATCGTTAATTCAAAACATAGTAGCATTTTTTTTTTAAGATTTCTATGTACAACCGGCTACCAGTTCCCAGCAGCTGCGCAGTAGTGCATTTCACTTAAAATGTGACATCACGTGTAACACAGAACCGCAGAATTGCTTAATGAATGACTGGAAAGGAAATGGTGCACAAATTGCGTTATGCATTTGCATATATGAATGTGTGTGTATGGAGTAACACCAAATATGGCTGTCTGAAACAGGACAGAGCAGATATCGCAGTGTGCTGACTTACAGTAACACGTTACACGCGATAGGAACGAAGTGTATTTCGAATTTTTTTAACTTTTGAACGCACTGTGTTTTACTAACCTTTTAAAGCCTAGCGGTAACTTTACGTACCATCAGGTTTAAGATTAAAAAATTCTACATGGTGCCCACATTGCGTTTATGTGTTTTGTACGGATCTCAGAACAAACAGAAACTTTTGCCTTATAAAACATTAAGAGAATGGCTTTTATAACAGAAGTGGAGAGTGTTTACAGCGCGGTACGCACTGAGTCTTTATATAAAACAAATACGTTTCGTCTTTAAAGGGTTAATTATGTAACAGCTTTAATAACCAGTGATGCATTCAGACGGCTGTTCGAACTTACAGAAGTACGAGATGTAATTGTGAACATCTGTGACGTCATTATGATAAAAATGTTGGTACATAAAATCTGCAACACGAATAGAAAGGAAAGACGTTACTGCCTTTGGCTTATAGGTCAGTCAAGCATGGTTTGCTGTGGGGCTGGAAGACCGTGGGTTGATTCCGGGCAGGGGCAGAGTGTTCTCTTTGTCATAGCTGAGTTACGCCCACCCTTCTACTCGGTCAGTACCGTCGGAGGGGAGGGGGCTTTTTTCCCTGGGAGTAAAGTGGGCAGGATATAAAGCTGAAGTTTATCCATTGTCGAGGTTAAGAATTCCTGCCACTGGCTAGGTGGTTGTTTCAGTGGCGTCGTGCTTACTTAGGCACAGGCAGTGGCGTAGCTAGGATTTTTGTCGCCCAGGGTGAGTAATCACAATGGCCGGCCCAAACGGAAATTACGAACTTTAAAATAAATCACAGTCATTTATTGACTTTCCTGTTAGTCGGTTCAGTAATTTAGAATACAGTGGAACTCGGTTATAACGTTACGAAACGGACTGAATATTTTGTGTCGCTATAAACGCGTGTTGTTATAACCGAGTAGAATACTGTTATGGTTAACAGTGAGGAATTAATTGGTACCACAGAATATCTGACGCTATAGACGAGGTGTCGTATAAACCGATGTCATTATAACCGGGTTGGACTTACGTTGAGCGCAGAAAATAAGTTTTTTAAATTAAAATATTTTGCCGCCAAATTTGGTGCCCCTTCGACTCTGCTGCCCGGAACGGCCATGCCAGTCGCCCCGCCTCAGCTGCGCCCCTGGGCACATGGACAGACTTGCGTCTTTTTGAGAATTAGTGACTTTTTTTCCATGCCGCAGCAGCCCCTAATGGGCCAGGGCCACCTCATTATTGAGGATTCACGATCTCTCTGTCTGACACACACACACACAACCACTCGGATGGACGAGTGATCAGCCCGACGCAGAGAGATCTACCTGACAACACACAACAGTCACAAGAGACCGACATCCACGCTGCCGGCGGGATTCGAACCCGCAATCTCAGCAAGCGAGCGACCGCAGACCGACGCCTTAGACCGCGCGGCCACTGGGATCGGCAGTTATAATTACTACGACAAAAAGGGAACATCTGCAAACGCAACTTGCAAAGTAAGAACACGCCAACATGTAACCACCGACCGGATGATATTACGTAATTAGAAACTGCACGAATGACAGGAACTGCCAGCCTGAAACTGCTGGGTTCTGAGACGTAGTAAGACGTGTATAAGTCAGAACGCGTCCTTCAAAGAGACGGGTTAGGTGTAGGCGTCCCTGTTATGAAGCCAGGTACACGTATTGCGATGAATCACAGACGACACCGTCACTCATAAAGCATGTGTACACGTGTAAACATCTTGGGTTTGTATTCACAGAATCAAACATTTGGCAGTACGAAAGGTAAAACCTGGCCGTAGCCAGGGGGGTGCAAGTGGGTACATGGGGTCATAATTCGGTTCAATTAATTTCAATAGTTTATTAATCCTTAAAAGACGAAGCGTATCTGCTTTATATAAGGACTCAGTGCGTACTGCGCTGTAAACACTCTCCACCTCGGTTATAAAAACCAATCTCTTAATGTTTTATAAGGCAAAAGTTGCTGTTTGTTCTGAGATCCGTACAAAACACATAAACGCAATGTGGGCACCACGTAGAATTTTTTAAACCTGGTCGTATGTAAAGTTACCGCTAGGCTTTAAAAGGTTAGTGCGATGCCTTAAATGTAATAAGTCCATGTTTAATTAAATCCTTGTTTATTGGGGTACCGAATCAACAGCTAAATAGCCATAACAGAAACAGAACAAATACAAATAACGAAGGACAATGAACAGGACACACAGTAAAACAAGCACAAACAAAACAAACAAAAAAATACACAATTCATTAGGACACCTTATGATACAAAACTGAAAATAATATCGTATGACCATGTGATGATTTGCCTCCTGGTAGTAATAATTCAATTCAATTCGATTCAATTCAGTTCAATTCCGTGGGTATTTATTAACGTGCACGCTTAACAGCACAAATGCCTGTTATAAAGCCAGCACAAAAACACAAATGCAACACAAAACAGCACAGATACACAAAACAAACACTAAACAGACAAAACAAATACGAAGTTTCAGGAAAAAAGGAATATAAAAGAAGTAAAAGGTAAAGCAGTCCCATTACACGCCTGGACAGGCCCTTAGGGTTCCAGGAGGTTGAGGCTCCCAGATTTCTAGACAATCGGCACATGAAGGTGGTAAGGTTGTCAGCCATACGCACCGGCCGCCTTTACCCCCCCAGGAAATATTCCTGGTACTCATTTTTGTTAGAGGCTGAGTCGACCCCAGGGCCATAGTGTGACCGAAAAATGAAAAAATCCACTGACACCATCAGGAATCGAACCCGCGACCTTCCGGCTTGTAACGCAGTGCCTCAACCACCTGCGCCACCGCGGCCGCCCGACATAAAAGAAGTACTGGGGTAAAAACACTAAACCCTGAAAAAACGTAGATAAGTTGACTTAAAAATGTCACAGAATAGCGCAGAATCTGTTTTAAAGAATTAATGGGTTTTCTAAGATATCGATGCCTGTGCACACACGGTGAGCAGCCGAGACACATCTAGCAGGAGGAGAGTCGTTACAAGCGGCAGTAAAGAGGGGGGAGTTTAACCTTTAAAAGACGAAGCGGATCTGTTTTATATAAGGACTCAGTGCGTACCGCGCTGTAAACACTCTCCACTTCGGTTATAAAAACCAGTCTCTTAATGTTTTATAAGGCAAAAGTTGCTGTTTGTTCTGAGATCGGTACAAAACACATAAACGCAATGTGGGCACCACGTAGAATTTTTTAATGTTAAACCGGGTGGTATGTAAAGTTACCGCTAGGCTTTAAAATGTTAATTATGCGGAAGAACTCGAATACCAGTAGTGTCCAAAAAGAGGGACAACAACAACAACAACAACAACAACAACAACAACAACAACAACACTGTCCTTGTATTCTTGGGACTACCTTTCGGTTAACTCCTGGACATGTTATAAACGAGGCACGTTTCCACGTAAAGTGTCTGCTACTTTCGTTATGTGTTCACCTAAAGTGAATTTGGTCGATAGATTTTAATAAAATTCCCCAGTATAAAATTCCACGAAAATCCGTCCAGTGGAAGCCCAGTTGTTCCATGCGGACAGACATGATGAAGCCGATAAACAGGGATCTTTCGCAATTCTTTTGCGGACGCGCCAAAAAACGAATCCCCCCCACTTTGTATAATTCATGTGCATATCTTACTGACCTTTTCCTATGGGCTGTAACATTGCATGGGAAGTCAGTGTCGCAACGTCTTCTTACGTACCATTAACCGTCTACAAATCAATTCCATTCCTCTCTTATGTTCTGCCCAGTATAAATTATACGTTAGGGGCCAACCAGCCTCGATAAGGCAGCTCATGTCGCTGCATCTCAGATGAGCAGGTGTGTGTTTTTGCTTTGAAGCCACGGACATGTTGAGAAGCGCAGGACTGTGGGCTAACCATGTCTAGAATAATAACGAGAAATTAATTTACAGATCTGATAAACGTTTTCGTGATTTTATCTGTGACTGAAGACGGTCCGTGGTTCGAGTCTGGACAGGGAAGAGATTTTGTGTTCTCCGAAACGTCCAGACCGGCTGTGGGGCTCACCCAGACTCCTGTTCAGTAGTTACCGGGGTTTTTTTTCCTGGCGGTAAAGCGGCGGAGGCGTGATTTTACCAATTACCTCCCATCTATTGTGGAGATTAAGAATGAGTGGGGCTACTCCTCTACTCCCCCTGTAATGCCTTCATGGCGTAGACAGGGGCAACTATATTTTTACTTGTCCTTGAGGATTCACGTGTTCCGGGACGTGGTACTGTATTGTTGGGTGTTTTCCGGTGTTTCGACGGAAATAATGCCTTCGAAACATCATCTACTGCTTGACCCTTGACGGTGAAAGCAGGACAGACGGCTCGCCCAGAGACGCAATGTGACACATCCTTAACAAGAACGTCAAATCCTGCAGGCAGTGCGTCTTCCGGAGTGCTGGTAACTGCCTCCCGCACTGAATGGTGTTGTAACCCCAAAGACTACGACGCGGAAATGATACTAACTTCGTATAACCGTCAAACCGTGCGCTGTGTTGGGTCGCCATATGCAGGCGACGTCCTGCTTCGCGGGGTATGTAGGTTGACGGCCAGCGGAGCGGAGGAACCAGACTTGCGTACTGTTTTTGATTCACACTCGGCGAGGACCACTGCCTAAAGTGAAATGATGATGCGTACTTTCGGGACCCGGGGGGGGGGGGGGGAGGTTCAGGCACTTAGATTTTTTCTAACAGATGTCTGGAAGCAAATCCGAACGTATCCTGGTCTGCTAGTGTCGTCTTGAAGTTGTGTCAGCGTACAAAAAGGCGAAAAGGGTCAAGTTGTCGCTGTTCAAGTCACCTAAGAATACAGGTAGAGTGGAGGTATAGCTCCATTCATTCTTAACCTCGGCACTAGATGGAGGTGGGTGGCCAACATCTCTACCGGCTTCTTTCACCACCAGGGAACAACCCCGGTACCCACTGAATACGAAGCTGGGTGGGTCCCAGAACTAGTCTGGACGTTTCGGAGAAAAGAGAAATTCCTTTCCTTTGCCATTATTCGAACCACCAAGTTTGGATTTAGAATTCTAAACGCAGGATTCACGTCCAGACGGTCCTTGGGGTCCCACCGAATCTCCTAAATGGGTACCGAGAGCTCTTTCTCCGGTGCGTGAAATTGAGCCACCCCACCATATAGTGCAGAAGTCAAGAATATGCGGAGCTATACCTCCACCCCTACACATTCATTCGTGGTATGCAAAGGAATACCTTACATTGGAGTCTAATATCGAAATTATTAAAAAAATTACTGCGACGAGTAATTAGTAATTACGTCATTAGGAAATGTTTAAATACTGCAGGGCTCCTCAAAAGGTGCAGGCGATAACAATGCTTTCACCTCTAAAACGAAACACCCTGTATAACACAGTGTCATATGACCGGTGTTCTAATTGCTAAATAGTATCACCTGGTGACTGTGAAACAAGCAGCACCCGCTGTAAATATTTGCCAATAAGTACTGCTTAGCACATGACTTGTTTGTGGAATCTCTGTGAGTGCAAGGCAAGGCTTCACTCGCGCCACAGTTGCGCAATAGTTTGTGTTACATAACCACTGACGCATTCAGCTTCTCAGTACGAGTGCCTGCCACTCTCGTACACGACTTTTCGCGTTACAAATTCTTACAATATGTGTCGCCCTACAGTGAAACAAATTGATATCTGGCCCAGGGGCCCAAGCCTCTTTCCTGAGTTACGGCTCCGATTTTTTTGCGTCTTCAACAGCCATTACATAACAAACACATCGTCTGCGCACAGGATATGCGCACTGGGTGTTGTGAAGTTCTGCTGACCCACGGCATACACTTTCATCCGTTTCTTCTGCTGAGTCCATCAAATGAATGCCTAATACGAAGGTCGTATCTCTCGGTCCATGTTCTTTCAACTTAGAAACGATATGCTCGTCCTTTTATCGCTGCACCAAGTCAGCTTTATCGGATAGAAGGCCTGCATTTGCCGGGATATCCTGGAACAGCTGCGGAGCTCGGAACACAGAAAAAAAAAAGAAACGCGCTGTATAAACATAATCCGATACAAAAGGTACGTTGGACCAAATACAAGCATCCTATAAAATGAAGCTGATGGTAGCTCATCTGGTCAGGAAATCCTCGACGTTTTAGGGACTCCAAATGTTTCTTACTTTATTCACTAAGAGCTCGCCCTTGTACTCTGTCTTGGGCTAAATCAGTCCCATCCACACCCTTATATCCTTTCCTAACCTGCATCCACTTTTATATTATCCTCCCATCTACGTCCAGATCTTACATGTAGCTTCTTTTCTTCGGATTTTCCGTACTGCAGTTTTTGTCAGCACTTCTTTCGTCTCCCATACGTGCTACATGCTCCGCCCACCTGATCACTGCAGTATTATCTGTCAAACGCCATAAAGTATGTAATTATTATTATTATTATTTATTTGGACTGCAAATGGGTTTGTACCCGGTGGCAGCGGTAATCTCATGTAATTTTCCTCCAACCTACGGCTATAGCGATACTTCAGGTTTCCCGGTTCTACAACCTTCTGGGGTGTGATCCCGTCTAGTATGGTAGACGTTTACCGGAATTTCGAAGGAATCTGCTGCCTCTATCTTCAAGGCAGAACACTGGATATTCTCCCGCTACGTCCTGTCTCATTATTTCACGTACTTCTGTCAGCACTTCCGTCTCTCAAAAACCATCAAGTTTCGTCACTTAGTGTGGGACAGACCAACTTTCACATACATAAAATGTAGGCAAACTTACAATCCAAATTCCGCATGTACGAGTGGAAGGTCATAAAAATGTTACTTCACGTAACCGAGTATATACAGTCGAACCCGGTTATAACATCAGTTTATACGACACCTCGTCTATAACGTCAGATATACTGTGGTACCAATTAATTCCTCACTGTTAACCATAACGTTATACTCTTCGGTTATAATAATACTCGTTTATAACGACAAAATATTCAGTCCCTTTCACGACGCTCTAACAAAGTTCGACTGTAATTTTAGAGGTAGGTTGTGTACGCCTGGCAGCGCTGGAGACTGGTTGCTTGTTTACTCCAGTTGCGAAGGTGACGTCATGGTCACCTTAACAATAAAGATAAAGGAATACGCGTGCTGACATAGTTACTTGTATTTCACTAGGTAATTAGTTCGCGTCTGGCCGCGTCATGCTCGAATGTGCGCCGTTTGGAGTGCGCGCACACACACGGAATTGTCTAGTATGCTGTAAGTTGCATGTGATACTGGCACTGGCTGTTGCTGTGTTGACGCTTATGCAGAGGACGCTTTTTCTTGCATGAAGAAAGAAAAGTACGGCTGCTGTGATGCGATGCCGCGTCAGGAGCGCACCCAGAATTTTTCCTTGGGGGGGGGGGGTTGCTGGACTTGAGGCTATATATAATTTGTTTGATTTTAAAAATTATGCCATAAAAATCATGCTGTAAGCACAACATAACGCTGTCTGCAACAGCATTTATATACGTACGAATATAATTGCATGTTCCATGACCCAATCTTCCTATCTTCTTGTTTTTTTAATTTTATTAATCTTAAAAAATTCTAATGTATTGGTTATCAGCCGATTTCAGTGGCTGATTAGGGCTGAAGGGGAAATCACGTAAAACATTTGATGTCATAATATCTACAAAACCTGTCCCTATTAAATTTCAGTTTTGGTGAGTTTGGGGGGCTGCAGCCCGGCAGCTCCCCACCCCCGCGTGCGCCCTTGGGGCTGACCCTGAGGCGATATATAATTTGTTTGAGTGATTTTAAAAATTGTAAAAATCATGCTGTAAGCACAACATAACGCTGTTGGCAACTGCATTTATATACATACAAACATAACTACATGTTCCGTGACTCAGTCTGTGTTCTGTCTTCTTGTTTTTATGTCCTATGAAATTATTTTTCAAAATTCTAATGTACTAGTCATCAGCCAATTCCAGCGTCTGATTTCGGCTGAAGGGTGAATCACGTGAAACTTCTCATATCATTGTGTCTATAAAATCTGTTTCTTATTAAATTTCGGTTTGGGAGGGGGGGGGGCTGCAGGCCGGCAGCCCCCCTTGGGTGCTCCCCTGCGCCATGTAGTGTGGTAGACAGTACCGACGTTTCAGAGGCACCTGCTGTCATCAGGCTAGGCCTAATTTATGATCGATGCAGCAGGTCAAAACCTGACATCTCAACAAGTCACAAAATTTACGCATATTGTAACTATTCTTTCGCGTTTGTTTGTGATTCCGTCGCTGTTTTCAGTTTGTCCGGCATGACCCTTTATGCTGTCTTAAGCGGCCTCCCTTGACCGGCCTATTTGATAGACATTCGTACGAACAACAGGTCTCGGACTGATAAACGAAACGACCCCGGTGACTGGTTTGACATGTGCTATATTTACCGACAGTCAGTCGGAGACGAACCAGTGGCCAATATCTGTACAAGTGCACAGTTCCCACGACGTGGCAAGTGCCAGACGCTTATCAATTACACCAGTCGTGGGAACAGTGGCTTTATAAATGGCACTGTAGTGGCAGGGCGTACAAGTAAAATGGTAACAGCCCCATATCAACTGATTTGTTTATCTCAGAAACAGTAACACGATATGAAAAGTGTGTGGGGTATAAACCAGGGCTGTGCAGTCGGTACACAAAAGCTCCGATTCCTCGATTTTTAAAACTCCGACTCCGACACCTTCATAAAAGCTCAATATGTATTAATAACGGTAAACCTATAAGACGTTTCATCACCACCACGTGAATCATCAGGCTACTGTTTAGACTTATATCCTATATTTAAGTATAGGTCTAATGGTTACTGTAGCTATCAGGACTCCTGGGGTTGGAGTATCTAGTTAAGATTTTAGACTGAAGTCGGAGTCGGAGTCGGTACATTTTTACCGACTCCGACTCCACCCAAAAATTCGTTCCGACTCCGACTCCACCTAAAATTCCTTCCGACTCGGACTCCACAGCCCTGGTATAAACAACATAGGTTTTTACCCCCAGTTTTTCTGTACAACTTTTATCCCAAATGCTGTTTGGCCTGACATACTTCAGCTACATGGGCGCTGACACAGACGTCAGCCTTCACGTAGTGTCCGATATTACCCATATTACCGACATTACCAAATTTCAACGTATCTACACGTTTTTGTGGAAGTTTCATAACGAAATCAATGAAAATCTGTTTTCTCCAGTTAATTTACATGTAGACAGGCAACAGGGGTCCAACGTAGTGTAATATGATAAAAGTTTACCGACGTTTCGTAGCAACTTACTGCCTGAATCTTCAGGGAAGAAATGGGAAACTCTTTGAAACCTTTCGTTGCGAACGCCGCACAGACGCACGTGTCGATTATACGTGACAGCTACGTGTACATACCGAGTAAACTGGCAGAGGCGGCATCGCGTAGTCGGGCTGGACGGTCCGGGGTTCTAATCCCGGCAGGTACTGGAGACATTTTTCTCTAAAACCTTCAGACCGCTTCCGGGGCCGACACAGCCTCATATTCAAGGAGTACAGGGGTTCCTTCCCCGGGGGGCGGGCGGGCGGCCAGGACGTCATACTGACTGCTTACCTTCGTCTAGTGTCGAGGTTAAGAACGAATGGAGCTGTACCTCCACGACTCCCATATGCATACATAGCGTTAACAGGCGTGAAGGTCAGTAAGTGTCAAGAGATGGCAGCAGCTGTCAACAGCTGTCAGTATTTCGGAATATACAGCGCAGAATGATTAGTGAATCATTGGCTGGGATACGGCAGGAATAGGACATTGTCTCTTCTGAGATATTGTCTCGTATGTAGCCGGACTGAGACACGAACCCATCACCTACCGAATACGAATGAGAAGTAACCGATGTGACCGCATATGGTGTGTGGTGTTTTGTGATTACTGACAACTGCCGTTTGGACAACCCTGATGGGAGTAGTGTCGTTAGCGGAAAACACCACGTTGCGGGCGCGACCTGGCCTCGTGCGCCATCAGGTGAGTGAGTTATGAACTGTTCTGCCATCTAACGGTAGACGCGGAAATGATTTCTCCTGTACTGACACCAAAAGAGATTGTACCTGTGGTGATTTATGGAATGCGATCGGAAGATGATTATGTAATGCGATTAATGAAGATTAAGTGGTTATATTCTATTTTTGGAAGTAACATTCAAACGGCTTTAAGCTGTTTCTGATTTATTGTGCGGTGAAACAGTTCGTTTTCTACCAACGATACCTTTTTGCTGCAAGCTACGTATGAAGCACCACAAACATAAACTGTTAATATTTTGTAAATGAAAGTTAATGCCTGTGTGTGACACGATGTACCGTCAGTGTTAGTTAACCTTTTAAAGCCTAGCGGTAACTTTACGTACGACCGGGTTTAACATTAAAAAATTCTACGTGGTGCCCACATTGCGTTTATGTGTTTTGTACGGATCTCAGAACAAACAGTAACTTTTGCCTTATAAAACATTAAGAGACTGGTTTTTATAACCGAAGTGGAGAGTGTTTACAGTGCGGTACGTACTGAGTCCTTATATAAAACAGATACGCTTCGTCTTTAACCTTTTAAAGCTTAGCGGTAACTTTACGTACCACCAGGTTCAACATTAAAAAATTCTACGTGCTGCCCACATTGCGTTTATGTGTTTTGTACGGATCTCAGAACAAACAGCAACTTTTGCCTTATAAAACATTAAGAGACTGGTTTGTATAACCGAAGTGGAGAGTGTTTACAGTGCGGTACGTACTGAGTCCTTATATAAAACAGATACGCTTCGTCTTTAACCTTTTAAAGCTTAGCGGTAACTTTACGTACCACCAGGTTTAACATTAAAAAATTCTACGTGCTGCCCACATTGCGTTTATGTGTTTTGTACGGATCTCAGAACAAACAGCAACTTTTGCCTTATAAAACATTAAGAGACTGGTTTTTATAACCGAAGTGGAGAGTGTTTACAGCGCGGTACGTACTGAGTCATTATATAAAACAGATACGCTTCGTCTTTAAAGGGTTAGAAATGTGCACTGGGAAAAACAAATAGTGAAATCAGAGGCTCTCACAGCGGCGAGTACTTTGTTCATGTATCCTGTTGATGAAGGCAGCAGGTCTCTCTGAAACGTCGGTACATATCAGCCAGACTACACGGCGCCGCGTACCAGAGAACAGTTTTCAGATGTGTACTCATTTAAGTCCTTAGACATGTCCGTCTGTCAAGGATCACAGCTGTGATACAAGGCTCGTTTTTCCATTGCGGGGGAGGGGGGGGTGCAGCATGGGCCCCAAGAGCGTGTCTTTATCTTCTTACTACTTGAAACGTCTGACCGTTAACCCTGTACATTTATAAGCCTGTAAGTCTGGTAGTGGTGTCGCATTTGTCAGTAAAACTTCACTGGAGCACGAATCCTTTTTATAAAGTACAGTCTAACCCGGTTATAACGACATCGGTTTATACGACACCTCACCTATAGCGTCAGATATCCTGTGGTACCAATTAATTCTTCACTGTTAACCATAATATAAGAACAAGAATATAAGATACTTGTATAGGGGTATCAATGAGTTTAAGAGGGGGTACCAACCTAGAATTAATGTAGTAAAGGATGAGAAGGGTGACCTGGTTGCAGACTCCCACAGTATTTTGGCTAGGTGGAGGAATCATTTCTCCCAGCTGTTGAATATACACGGGGTTAATGATGTTAGGAAGATTGAAGTACACACAGCAGAGCCACTAGTGCCTGAGCCCAGTGCCTTTGAGGTTGAGATGGCTATTGGAAAACTAAAAAGTCACAAATCACCAGGTATTGATCAGATTCCAGCAGAATTGATTAAAGCAGGGGGTAGGATTATTCGGTCTGAAATCCATAAACGTATTATTTCTATTTGGAATAAGGAGGAATTGCCTGAGGAATGGAAGGAGTCGGTCACTGTGCCTATTTATAAGAAGGGTGATAAGACAGATTGCAGTAACTATCGAGGCATATCACTTTTGTCGACTACGTACAAAATTCTATCCAACATTCTTTTGTCAAGGTTAACTCCATATGCAGAGAAAATTATTGGGGATCATCAGTGTGGATTTCGACGTAACAGGTCAACTACTGATCATATATTCAGCATTCGTCAAATACTTGAGAAAAAATGGGAATACAATGAGGCAGTGCATCAGCTATTTATAGACTTCAAGAAAGCCTATGATTCAGTTAGGAGGGAGGTCTTGTATAATATTCTCATTGAGTTCGGTATCCCCATGAAACTAGTAAGGTTAATAAAAATGTGCCTAAGTGAAACGTATAGCAGAGTTCGGGTAGGCAAACGTCTGTCTGACACGTTTCCTATTAAGAATGGCTTGAAACAAGGAGATGCTCTGTCGCCATTGCTTTTCAACTTTGCTTTAGAGTATGCCATTAGGTGGGTTCAGGCAAACCAGGAGGGCTTGAAATTGAATGGTACACATCAGCTTCTGGTTTATGCTGATGATGTTAATATATTGGGTGGAAGCATACATAGTATAAAGAAAAATGCAGAAGATTTAATGATTGCTAGTAAGGAGATTGGTCTAGAAGTAAATGCTGAGAAAACTAAGTACATGGTCATGTCTCGAAATCAGAATGCAGGACACAATCACAACATAATTATAGATAATAAATCCTTTGAAAGGGTGGAAGAATTCAAATATTTGGGAGCAACCCTAACGAATCGAAACTCCATTCATGAAGAAATTAAGAGCAGATTGAAGTCGGGGAATGCTTGCTATCATTCGGTGCAGAATCTTTTGTCTTCGAGGTTGCTATCCAAAAACACAAAGATTAGGGTATACAGAACTATAATTTTACCTGTTGTTCTGTATGGATGCGAAACTTGGTCTCTCACACTGAGGGAGGAACAAAGACTGAGGGTGTTCGAGAATAGGGTGCTGAGGAGGATATTTGGGCCTAAGAGGGACGAGGCGACAGGGGAGTGGAGAAGACTACATAACGAGGAACTTAATGACCTGTACTCATCACCAAATATTATTCGGGTAATCAAATCGAGAAGACTGAGATGGGCGGGGCATGTGGCACGTATGGGGGAGGAGAGAGGTGCATACCGGATTTTGGTGGGGAGACCCGAGGGAAGGCGACCACTTGGGAGACCCAGGCGTAGATGGGAGGATAATATCAAGATGGACATTCGGGAAGTGGGATGGGAGGACATGAACTGGATTGATCTGGCTCAGGATAGGGACAGGTGGCGGGCTCTTGTGAATGCGGTAATGAACCTTCGGGTTCCATAAAATGCGGGGAATTTCTTGACTAGCTGAGAAACTGTTAGCTTCTCAAGAAGGCCTCTGCTCCATGGAGTTAGTTAGTTAGTTAACCATAATATTATATTCTTCGGTTATAACAACACTTGTTTATAACGACACAAAATATTTAGACCGTTTCATGACGTTATAACCGAGTTTGGCTGTATTTAGTTCACGTGAAGAACACACCGGAGTAACATCAGTGGTTTCCTTCTCTCTCAAACGAATGCAATCGTGCCTTCAGAGATGGCGGCTCTAAATAGAAATAGCGTCAGGGGCCGTACAAGGGCGACAACTAGCGAGCCGTTCGGCAACTGTTTTGCTATTGCTGTGCCAGTGCTCTGATGTTACGAAATGTATTTACTGACGCGTCAGTGATTTTCATTTTTAGTCGCACAGTTCATTATACTTTATAAGCAATTTGACTTCGCACTGACCATCTGTTTTATACACTCGTAAGAGGCAGTAGCTGTGACGTCAGATGTTGGAATTTACCGCCTGAAACGCAGCATAAAGTCGCCTTTACGCCTGTCCGTAATGTAGCTACTGGTAGCCTCTTGACGAGACATTTAAGCATTTAAAGGCGAGGGATTGCTTTATGCACTAAGTTTAACATTAAAACACTCAAATTTGTGGCCACAAACTGTGTTTATGTGCTTCGTATGGATTTCAGAATATGCAGCGCTTATTTCCCTAGAAAGCAGTTTATAAGAGAATGTTTTCTGTGCGGTCCGAATTGAATCTGTTACGTTAACCTTTTAAAGTCTAGCGGTAACTTTACGTACGACCAGGTTTAACATTAAAAAATTCTACGTGGTGCCCACATTGCGTTTATGTGTTTTGTACGGATCTCAGAACAAACAGCAACTTTTGCCTTATAAAACATTAAGAGACTGGTTTTTATAACCGAAGTGGAGAGTGTTTACAGCGCGGTACGTACTGAGTCCTTATATAAAACATACGCTTGGTCTTAAAAGGGTTAATTTCGCCTTTAAAGGGTTAGTGCCGGCATATTCTCGACCGAGTTCAAATTTAAGCGCGGTGAGTTTTCAAACCTCGTTCTGTGTTGTGACACCGTGAAGAGCTGTATTGATATCTGGATGAAAGAGGTCCCTGAAAACGAAACCAGCTTCTTCCTCCAAAACTTCGGCACCCACCTACCAGACTACACGGCGTCACCATCCAGAAGACCACAATTTTATAACTGTCTGACTAGTGTAGTGACTTAATAGACTAACAAACCAACCAGTTAACTGTCTCCATGGTGTGGAGAAGTTCCGTGCACGTTGGCCATAATCGGCCAGCTAACCACGAAATTTCCCGCGTTTTATTTGAACCTTAACATTCATTTGTGTATTGTGTTTACAAACGTTCCCCACCAGGCCCTATCCTGAGCCGTATAAATCCACTCTACCCACTTACGCACCAGTTGTGATGCACCAATCCTCTCGTCTGATGCGGATTCCCAGATTTTAGGTACTCCAGGTTCCGTTTATATCCAGCTTTCGCCAAACCGCAGTATTTGGTTTTCGCGGAATCGAAGCAGGAGTGCCAACCCCCCCTTCCGCAACATTCGGTTCGAACTAAATGCACGATACGGACCGCAGCACTCTGGTGCCCTCTTTTGACCAGTGCTTCTGTATGTTTTCAGATCTGCCCAAGTTTCGAGCAGCGACAGCGAGCCTCAGAGAACAGCAGCAGCAATGCGACCGACAGGTGAGACGCAACATGTTGGCAAGTGTAGCCGCCATTCTCCTCCTCCTCCTCCTGCTCCTCCTCTTTCTCCTTCTCATTCTTCTACTTGTCTTTATTCTCACCTCCTCTTTCTCCTCATTTTTCTCCTTGTCCTTATTCTCACCTCTTCTTTGTCCTCATTTTTCTCCTTTTCCTTATTCTCACCTCTTTCTCCTCATTTTTCTCCTTGTCCTTATCCTCACCTCCTCTTTCTCATTCTTCTCCTTATTCTCATCTCCTCTTTCTCCTCATTTTTCTCCTTGTCCTTATCCTCACCTCCTCTTTCTCCTCATTCTTCTTCTTGTCCTTATTCTCACCTCCTCTTTCTCCTCATTCTCCATTTCCTTATTCTGACCTCTTTCTCAGCCATCTCCTTGTTTTTATTCTCACCTGCTCACATCTTCCTCCTCCTAATCTTTCTCCTTGTCCCTATTCGCACCTCCTCATTGTATTCTTCTGCGCCTCACCCCTCTTCCTCATTCTCCTCGTGTTCTAGTCCATCCTAGTTCCACCTGCACGGTATCACACACCAGCAGACACTGTACCTTACAGGCACGGCCATGAGCACTCCAAACCCCACACAGTTGTGTTTGCGTCACCAATAGCAGGATAAAGCAAAGAATCCCGTTTCATTGGGCCCTTTGGCTTAGTTACTTTAGGCTTGCAGACTGGCTGTGACAGCGCCCTGCCTGCTTTTGCCCTAAATGTACTGCTACTGGTGACATTACGTCAGATGGAGTGCTCTTTTACATTGCGGGTTCTTTAATGCATATGTACGAGCACAGTGTTAAAACGAATGTTCGAAGTTGCTGCGAAGATTTTAAGTACCGACTTCAGTACCTGTGGCAGTGTTGGGGAAATTAGGTAAATAATTACGTCAGTTGTAAACACGACCACTGTGCATGTAATGAGTTAGTGACATGTATCGAGGGAAGTCAATTTCGACTGAAGCTGGTTAGCTGTGCAGCCCCCTCAGACGAAGAGTTTTATTTTAGGTGAAGTTATACCACTAAGTGACACGAGTAATTCTGTTACCTACATTTCTTTCATGTTCTGCGTCAGACGTTTATTTCTCGGATATTCAGGGTTACGTGAATTATGGCAGTATTTACCCAGGACGCTCTGGCTGTAACTGTTCTCCATGTGTGTAAGGTGGGCCACTACCGACGACACAGACGCTTAATTGGTGTTTGTGTTGTGACTATGAACAGAGTGCTTGGCGGTGTTAAACAGACGCACACTTGTGGTCGTCACTGTGGTGGAATTCAGACCAGAGATCCAGCCTACGCCCGTGCACGTCTGAAGCCACTTTTTAAAGGCGCGTTTGCAAATTTGTGAAAAGCGACTGTCAGCGTTGTCATGTTTTCTGTAGGAAAAATTTACATTAACGTTCCAAAAACTCAATACAACATTTTTAACAAAACAATGTGCATGCAGTGTACACGTTACTGCATACACAGCAATTGTCTGTTTACAACCATCTTAATTTTTTGGCCATCAGGAGCAGGGCTGCGGAGTTGGAGTCGGAAGGAATTTTAGGTGGAGTCGGAAGGAATTTTAGGTGGAGTCGGAAGGAATTTTAGGTGGAGTCGGAAGGAATTTTAGGTCGAGTCGGAGTCGGAAGGAATTTTAGGTGGAGTCGGAGTCGGAAGGAATTTTAGGTGGAGTCGGAGCCGGAAGGAATTTTAGCTGGAGTTGGAGTCGGAAGGAATTTTAGCTGGAGTCGGAAGGAATTTTAGGTGGAGTCGGAGTCGGAAGGAATTTTAGGTGGAGTCGGAGTCGGAAGGAATTTTAGGTGGAGTCGGGGTCGGAAGGAATTTTATGTGGAGTCGGAGTCGGAAGGAATTTTATGTGGAGTCGGAGTCGAAAGGAATTTTATGTGGAGTCGGAGTCGGAAGGAATTTTAGGTGGAGTCGGAGTCGGAAGGAATTTTAGGTGGAGTTGGAGTCGGTAAAAATGTACCGATTCCGACCTCAATCTAAAATCTTAACTAGATACTCCAACCCCAGAGCCCTGATAGCTACACTAACCGTTAGACTTATACTTAAATATAGGTTATAAGTCTGAACAGTAGCCTGCTGATTCACGTGGTGGTGATGAAACGTCTTATAGGTTTACTGTTATTAATACATATTGAGCTTTTATGAAAGAGTCGGAGTCGGAGTTTTAAAAATCGAGGAGTCGGAGTCGGAAGTTTTGTGTACCGACTGCACAGCCCTGGTCAGGAGGCGATGTTTTAAGCATTTTACATCCTAGCACGCTAGTTTGTTACTTATTTATGGACGTTTTACTGTGTTTTTGTCACGTTTTAGGAAAGTGGTTGGGGGTTTTAGGTTGACGTCAGGCATTATAATTTTTCCCATTTAAAATAATGGGAAATAGGCCCCCGGTTAACTTTTTCGCCCCAAACGTCTGATTTTCAGGAACGGATTAAAGCGGGAGGTGGCTGTAGTTGGAAATAAACTTGGACGTTATTAAGAATTCCGCTTGTTGTTGCAGACCTAAGAGCAGACCGCTAGTAAGTCAACCAGTACCGATCCACACCACACACCGTCCCATCAGTACGACGCAGGCACTAAACGCATCTTCCAAATGGGAAGAAGCAACACTCAGAGTTCCGGACACTCAAGATGAAAACAAAACACCAATCCCGCCACCCAGAAAGAAGAGGCAACAGCGTCTACAACAGGAGAGATGGAAAACCGTCACTCGGCCTCCACCACCACAACCACCTGAAGCAGCCAAGAAAAAGCGAAGGCAAAAGACGCTGTCTACCACCTCGCTACCGAACTATTCCGAGCTGACACTGTCCGTATACGACGAGAAGCCAGCCACCGGCCATAAGACACCGCCGACAAACGAATCGTCCGTGTCCCTCACGGGGAAAAGTCCTGGTCTGAGCTCCCTGACAGTAGAAAAGCTTGAATATTGTGTCAAGAGGTGTAAAAGTTTCGGCGCTTTCAAGACGGAACAGCTGAAGCTGAAGAAAGAACCAAGACATTCTTCTGAGAGTGACGATTCGTTTGAGGGGCTGGACGATTGGGATGTGCGTGTAATCGAGCATGATGATGCCCATGACAGCCCGCCTCACACGATGTTACCCCTGCAAGGGGCCCGCAGAACTTCGGGAAACGAGTGGCACAGCGGTGAGAACTCGATTGGATGCAACGCAAATAAAGGAGAAGAGATATCCATGCCTATGACACCACACAAAGAAACGGTGGACTTACCAGATCGCAGAATTGAGCAGCCACAAGGAACTTTGAAGTCTGTAAATCGAAACGAAGAAACAGCGATTGGCTCTTCAGGCCATATAACAGATCAACGAAAAGAATCTTTGAAAACTGTACCTGAACACAAAAAATCAATGAGCTTACAAGATAACAGAGTGGATCAGCCAGAGCATTTTCCGATGCCTGATGCTTCACACAGTGAACCGGCGACTGGATGTAAAGTTGATGGGGAAGAAGGTCTGGATCACACTTCTGCAGAGGATAAGGCACAAGATGAGAATGCGTATCATCCAAACAGGACAGGCTGTGAAAGAGACGACACAACAGTCCTGGTATATGATTTCGTAAATCCAAAGAAATCGTCCACAGATGCAGGGCTTGTGAACGGCTTCAACGAGACCGGGACTCCGACCGGACTGAAGACCCCACCGCCAACCCCCGAACACACTAAGTCCAAAAAACAAGAGAATCTGAGTCACTCAGATGAGTACCAGGCGACACACTCATCTCTTCTGCGGCTGCTGAAGGAGTACCAGACCACGGACGGAATGATAGAGGATACAGGAGCGCAGCAGGTTCTGAAGGATCTGGGTGTGCCACCTACCCTGCGTGAATCGACAAGTCGGGGCAGCAGTGGGCGCTCTTCGATGACACCATCTCTTAGTGAGCTGGAGGCGGCACTTAGTGACCTTCTAGAGGCGTCGGCCTCGCGGACGGGAGTTGAAGATGAAGAAGAAGACGTCACACCGCAGGTTCAACAGACGCTGAGAGTGATCTCACCCAAGCCATACAGCGCCTTCAGCAGTACCTTCCACCCCGTTCAGAGAAGTGTCGGGAGTAAGCAGCTAGAAACCTCGGCGTGAGAGTGTTTTAGCCCACATGTAGATATGTACAATATTAAACTAACTCGCAAAAGAAAATCTGTGTTGATCCGTCAAAATCTTCACGTTAAAGAGACCATCTTCAGGCAGGCGCACGAAATGTGTCAATGTAGTAGTTTGAATTACTGCGACGTATTCGGTGTGCCCTGGGTCCCAATGCTGACTGAAAGACTGGCTATGTTAAGAGTTTAGTGGGTATAGTCAGTTTCCCAAATTAATGATGAAATATTTCCCAAAATATGATACAGGCACTTCCATGTGTTCCTTAACCTTTTAAAGCCTAGCGGTAACTTTACGTACGACCAGGTTTAACATTAAAAAATTCTACGTGGTGCCCACATTGCGTTTGTGTTTTGTACGGATCTCAGAACAAACAGCAACTTTTGCCTTATAAAACATTAAGAGATTGGTTTTTATAACCGAAGTGGAGAGTGTTTACAGCGCGGTACGCACTGAGTCCTTATATAAAACGGATACGCTTCGTCTTTAAAGGGTTAACCCACTCTGTTCGTACATAGGCGTCACTAACACCACGAATCAACTTCATGTTGTAAAATTCGCCGTTCCTTTATCCCTTCCTGTCTTGCTGTTCTAAATGTTCGAAGACGAAAACTGTTACGTTTTTAGTTTATTTAACGACGCTCTATAAACTCCAAAGGGTACGTGTCGATAAACGTAAACATAATTACGAGTTACGAACTGTGACCTATTAAAATTGGCAACAGTGGCTTCTTGTAGGGCGCTGTTATGCCTGGAAACATGGAGACAGCAACGAAATCTGTCAGAAATGCTAGACGTCTTGTGTGGATTCGAAGCTCGGGCCTCACTTATTCGACGCATATCCCCAGGGCCTTCTGTTAGACGATGCTGTCCCAGATGCCAAATAACACACCCGCGACTCTGTGTTCCTGTTACATGTCGTGGTATAGGAATGCCAAAGGACTGAATACAGCCGCGCGTCTAAACGATTGATGGTCTCGGACTGATTGCGAAGCTGCAAAGGCCAGTCTGCCGAGTGCTGATTTGTTTGCTTGCAGAATATGTCGACTGAAGATGGACTCTTGGTGGCACTGTGAGTGCCATTATATCCTGTTATGAATGCCAAAACGTCCTGTTGTGAATGCCATTAAATCCTGCTGTGAGTACCGTTACGCCCTGTTGTTTCATTACATCCTGTTGCGAGTTCTGTTACATTCTGTTGTAAGTCCCATTACATCCTGTTGTGAGTTCCATTACATGCTGTTGTGAATGCCATTAAATCCTGTTGTGAGTGCCATTACACCCTGCTGAGTGCCATTGCACGCTGTTGAGTGCCATTACACCCTGGTGAGTGTCATTGCACCCTGTTGAGTGCCATTGCACCCTGCTGAGTGCCATTACACCGCGCTGTGAGTATATAAAAGTTCTTACTGGCTTTTTTAATCCTCTGAAGCACTGTGAGAGGGGGGAGGGAGGAGAAGCGTGGGGGGGGGGAGGTGTAGTGAGGGACACTGTATTGAATATTACAAGGATTAAACAGAAAACTGACTGTTTTTAAGGTTCCCAGGCAGTACCTGCGCCTCGTCTTGCCAAAGGTTTAAAGACGGAATTCGTTTAAGTAATGCAGGCTTGTAGCAATTCCGTTTGTACCTCACAGTATACAGACGTGCCTGTGTGATATACTACGTGAAAACCATTCGGTTAATGATGTGTGGGAGTAATCGCTCAGATTGTAGTCCCCTGTGTTTCGGCGCACCGTGTAGTTCCGTAGGTTTGTACCAACTTTTTGGAGGAACATCCTGATTCGATCTTCAGGGCTCTTAGAAATTGGGACCGAGTGGATTCAGAAATGGTTAGTGTGAGTCACCTACCTGATCCTTGCTGTTTGCAGGAAATGAGTAAGTATGCCGCTAGTGATCAAGACTCCAATACCATAACGTTCATACGAAATTTGGTGGAAATCGATCAACGGGTACAAAAGTTTAAATGGAAGGGACGGACAGATCATTCTGTTTCTTTAACGACGGAAGTGTGCTGATAATATGAAATAAGCCAGTATTTGTTTGGTTTATGGTGTCCGTGCTGCACAAATTGCAGTACTCATTTGAGGCTAGGTTTGTAATGAATGTTACGGTCATGTACCCTATATGGGCGTGGCATACAGTGGCTCTGGCGCCTGTGGCGACTAACCACAGTGACCGCACCTAACAGAAATTCTTAACTTTGAAAAATCAGGTTTATTGAATTTCCTGCTATTGGTATCAACAAACTTCCGAGCCCAGAAACCCAAATTTTTTAATTTAAAGTATTCATTTTGCTGCCCATTCTGCTCCCCCTTCGGCTCGGTTGCCCGGGGCAGCGGCACTCCCCCTCCCCCCTCCAGCCCGTATGCCCGTGCTGGTATATGAGAAACAGACCAGTCTCGATTTCAGCCCAGTACCCGTCAAACAGGAATGTTCGGACGCCAACGGAAGTTGCATATTAAAATGACAACTGATAGGCGACTTTTTTCAAGGATATGGCTTTTGATAGTGCGCTTACGTGGAAGGACAATGTCCTGGGAGTTTCGCGGTGAGGGGAGTCGAGGAATTGTTCAGAAATAATAAGCATATAGGAAGAGAGACAAAGGACTTCCGCAAAGGATCGCTGTCTTACTGGTGGTGTGACAGCGGTAGCGAGACCGGTGGCTCAAATCAATATTGTCTTAAAACTACGGAATTTTGTGACGTTACGTCGTGGTGTTTGGTACCTCTGTACTAAACTACACGGCGTCACACGCTAGAAAACTTATAGTTTCACGAATTTGTATCTTACCCTGGAGTACTCTTCTGTTCCTTTCAAGTCACGACCTTCAAAAGGGGGTTCCCCAACAAAACGGTGTGCACACTTATTTCGGAATTCCAGCTACAAAACCAGCGGATCAAGTATTTATTTACGTACCCTAAGAATACTGTTTGAGCAATACAAACCACGCAGCTTCTTTCTGTGTAATAAATTCACTTGTTAATTTTCTTTAATTTGGCGCGGTCGCAAAATTGCGTAAAGAAACTGTTAGCTTCGCTATGTCTGTCCGTCCGCATGGAATAACTCGGCTTCCACTCGACGGATTTTCGTGAAATTTTATATTTGCGTATTTTTCGAAAATCTGTCGAGAAAAATCAAGTTTCATTAAAATCTGACAAGAATAACGGGTAATTTACGTGAAGACCTATGCACATTTATGACAATATCTCGTTGAATTCTTTTCAAAACGAGAAATGTTTCAGATAAAATAGTAGAGAAAATCAAAACACACGCTTTAAGTTCAGTAACTTTTCTCCGAAAATCGTGCCGTTTATGAAATAATGTGGAAAAAATATGGTACAGCCAGACAGGCCACAGATGACAATATAATATGGCGCATGCGCTTTGCATGCCGGATAACTAAGGCTACAGACACACACTCAGAATATGTAATACTGCTTTTCCACGGCAACAATGGTAACGCGAACGCGCCGCAATATTACGTTATATCTACATAGCCTGCCTCATTTAGAAATACGAAGTTCCCTGAAGTGACCTGCTCGGACACTTGCAATTTATCGTCCTTTCATGCTAGGACATTCGCCACTTCCTGACAACAACACACGGGGTAAGGAGGCGAGACGTGTCACTGATCTGTGACATATCAGCGCCTGACGTCAGTCAGCACACGACGGGACAAATTTTAACACACAGTGTAGATATTATGAAAGGCAGAAATTGTGAAGTTTCTAAGAAAATGCAATAACTTCACAATTTGAAAGCTGAGACAGAAAATAATAATAATAATAATAATAATAATATGATGATGATGGGATGACACACAGTGGGATGTAAACCGGATCTGTTATTGTAGGGGTAAACAGAAAATTTATTGTAAGAGTTTCCAGTCAGTACCCGCTCGTCCTTCTGGTAAAGGTAAGCCGGAAGCACGGTATAGCGTTGAGAAGTGAAGAATGTAAGGTAATGAGAAATGGACTGTCACAGTATGCAGGTGAGGAAAGTTGAAGTGCATAACGCGCAAGAAATGTCGCTAAAATAAAAACGTTTAACATATAAACCACAATACTGGTAATCCTTTTGTGTGTGTGTGTGTACGTACGTACATTATAAAAGATGGACTCGGGACTCAGTTTTTGCGACCTCTTAAATCTGATATGACCAGAAGCGCTGCTGGGCGCTGTGACCTGCAGTGCATTAACACTGTACGGTATCACAGCTTCCGGTTTCGCGAAATACGTTACACCAGTGTGTCGTAAATGTCGGCAGCGGTAGACCAATCAGGGCTATACCGCGACGTAACAGCATTAGATTAGATGACCTAACAATATGGTTTATTAACCAACAATGTGGTGGCGCAACGCGAACGTTGAACGCCGCCAACAGCAAACTCTGTCATTGGGTACAATTGTGATCGTGTGTCGTAAATCCATATAGGGGTCGTCCCGAGGACGCTGTCGTTAAGGTTGTGTGATAAACATGTTTAATTTAACCTTTAAAGCCCAGTGGTTACTATATGTACCACCAGGTTTAACATTCACAAATTCTACGTTCTGCCCACACAGTGTATTTATGTGTTTTGTGTGGATCTCAGAACAAACAGCGATTATTTCCCCATACAACATTAACTGACTGGTTTTTATATCCGAGATGGAGCGTGTTTACTGCGCGGTACAAACTGGGTCTTTAAATAAAAAAGTTTACGCTTCGTCTTTAAAGGGTTAAAGGTTACGTACTTAACTAACTTAAGTAAAGTATCTAAGTCCATGGAGCAGGCTCCTTCTTTAGAAGCTGACATTTCCCCAGCCAGTCAAGAAATTATCGCGTTTATGGAACCCGAAAGTTCATTAACGTCTTCACAACAGCCCGCCACTTATCCCTATCCTGAACCAGATAAATCCAGTCCAAGCCCTCTCACCCTACTGCTTCAAAATCCGTTTTAATATTATCCTTCCATCTACGCCTAGGTTTTCCAAGTGGTATCCTTCAGGTTTCGGAGGGCACACGGTGGCACAGTTAGTTTAAGCACTGCGCTACAAGCCGAAACGTCGCGGGTTCGATTCCCGATGGTGACATTGGAATTCTTCATTGACGTAATCCTTCCGGCCGCACTATAAGCCTGGGATCGATTCAGCCTCAAACAGAAATGAGTACCAGGAATATTTCCTGGGGTTAAAGGCGGCCGGGGCGTATGGCTGACAACCTTACCACTTTCATGTGCAGATTGTCTAGAAGTCTGGGAGCCTCAACCTCCTGGAACCCTCAAGGCCTGTCCAGGCCTAGACAGGGTTTGATTTTGGTTTTTTATCCTACAGGTTTCACCACGAACACCCTCTATGCATTTCTATTAATGGATAATATTAAAGTGGATCTTAAATCAGTAGGATATTAGGGTGCAGACTGGATTCTTCTCGCACAGGATAAGGAACGCTCGTGGAATTTAGGTACACGGTAATGAATATTATTTAACCTTTTAAAGCCTAGCGGTAACTTTACATACCACCAGGTTTAACATTAAAAAATTCTACGTGGTGCCCACATTGCGTTTATGTGTTTTGTACGGATCTCAGAACAAACAGCAACTTTTGCCTTATAAAACGTTAAGAGACTGGTTTTTATAACCGAAGTGGAGAGTGTTTACAGCGCGGTACGCACCGAGTCCTTATATAAAACAGGTACGCTTCGTCTTTAAAGGGTTAAACCCACATGGAGAGTGTTTACAGCGCGGTACGCACTGAGTCCTTACATAAAACAGATACGCTTCGTCTTTAAAGGGTTAAACTCACATGGAGAGTGTTTACAGCGCGGTACGCACTGAGTCCTTACATAAAACAGATACGCTTCGTCTTTAAAGGGTTAAACTCACATGGAGAGTGTTTACAGCGCGGTACGCACTGAATCCTTATATAAAACAGATACGCTTCGTCTTTAAAGGGTTATAACGCGGGAAATATCGTGACCAGCCAAGGACTATCAGTTTCTGAAGTACTACCTTCACTGATTTTGGTTATTTTGGGGGGCATGACAAACCCTGGAAGTCGCCTTGTTCGTTGACCCAAACCAGTTGACACAGACGAAAGAACCACTGTCCGCAAGTAAGTCGTCACATTTCGCGCGCTAAACAACCACAACCCGCCTGCGCGGTGATAGTGACTCAGTTACACACGCTTGCGGTAGGACTCTGACCTCCAAGACACAACCCTATATATATATCAGAGGTAGCATGTGGCAGCACTAGCAGCTGAAGCCACAATGGGTTACGGTCAACTGGTGTACGTCTTCGGAATTCTCGCAGCGTTCCCTTGTATGGGCTATCCAGCGCCAGGACAGCCAGGTGAGTATACCGCGTGTTCCAAGAGCGTTGTAGGGCAGATTTCTTGTTACCAGCCACTCGCATCGTAACGCATTGACATACGTGTCAAACAATGACACTTTCTTTATATTTATTTATGTATTTATAGTTTATTTAACAACGTAGCCAACAGTTCAGACTACACAGTTTGTAGGATTGGTGATTAACTGTAAACATTGCGGGAAGGATAGCTGGTCACTGGACCGAGATT
Source organism: Coptotermes formosanus (assembly GCA_013340265.1). Lineage (NCBI taxonomy): Eukaryota > Metazoa > Arthropoda > Insecta > Blattodea > Rhinotermitidae > Coptotermes > Coptotermes formosanus. The sequence continues at coordinate 29,527 of BLKM01000417.1, read as the reverse complement.
TAAACCAACGATATCTGCAGCAGGGATGCTCGAATGCCCCAAAATCTAGGAGATACCTAAAAAATGTAGCATCCACCTCAAAATTCTAGGCGCCAAAAGAGTGATGCGAAGCTAGTTCCGTACTGAAGTAAGTAAAAACGCCATGCAACACAGTCTTTCCTGCGAAGCTAAGAGGTCATTGGCTAGTCAAGAAATTCCCCGTATTTTTTGGAACCCGAAGATTCATTGCCGCATTCATAAGATCCCGTTACCTCTTCCTATCCTGAGACAGATTAATCCAGTCCACGCCACACCGTTTTAATATTATATTCCCATCTATGCCTGGGTCTTCCAAGTGGTCTCGTTCCTTAAGGTCTCCTCACCAAAACCCTGTACACACCTCTCCTGTCTCCCATACGTGCTACGTGCCCTGCCCATCTCATTATTCTTGATTTGATCACGCGAATAATATTTGGTGAAGACTATAGATCCGCGTTATGTAGCCTTCTCCACTCTCCTGTTACCTCGTCCCTTTTAGGTCCAAATATCTTCCTCACCGCCGTATTCTCGAACACCCTCAGCCCACGTTTTTCCCCTCAGTGTCAAAGAGCAAGTTACACACCCATACAAAGAACAGGCAATATTATGGTTCTGTATACCCTAATCTTTGTGTTTTTGGATAGCAACCTGGAAGATAAAAGATTCTGCACCGAATGATAGCAAGCATTCCCTGACTTCAGTCTGCTCTTAATTTCTTCATGAATGAAATTTTGATTTGTTAGCGTTGTTCCCAAATAGTTCAACTGTTCTCCCCTTTCGAAGGGTTTATTAGTTATCTTTATGGTGTGATTTTTTTTGCATTCTGTTCCAAAGACATGACCATATACTCACTTAGTTTCTAAGCATTTACTTCTAGACCAATCTCCTTACTGCTACTACTACTACTACTACTACTACTACTACTACTACTACTACTACTACTACTACTNCTACTACTACTACTACTACTACTACTACTACTACTACTACTACTACTACTACTACTTACGTAGTAAATATCCACAAATATTGGGTACCACCGGACAAAATGTAGTCACCACGGTGACGTGGTGTCCGGGATGTGTGCACCACTGTGCTACGGTACAGAATTTCATGTATTGTATTTCGAACCTGCGACGTCAACTTCCCTATCCATCACAGACGTTAACCACATTTTCCTCAGCACAGTTGCAAGTCCGCAGATAAACCTGGTTGTGTGTGTATCAGCACCTGTTGTGGTGTCGCATTTCAGCTGGCGGCGTAACCTGGACCCTCTTCGCAAGTCCGCCCTTCCAGCAACAGTTCCACTACAGCACCCCAGTAAGGGTGTTTAGTAGCAGTTTTGACTATCCGGAGAGAAGTTATGAAATGTGGGGCGTGGCCAACATACCGCCACTCTGGGACGCAGCTCCAACCAACAGAACACCCAGAATCAAAAGATCCACACCGCAGCACGAGGCCTCTACTGGGAACCACAAAAGGTCGAAGCGGTTTCTACCATACTTTTACGGAGGGATGCCAGGAATGATGATGGGAGGTTATGGGGCCAGCATGGCGTCTGCTTCTGCGTCAGCTATGGCTACCGACTCCTATGGATCATACGGCTACCCTTTCTTTGGATAACACGTTATATAAGGTGGTAAATATACGTACCACTTTCCGGGGTCATTACCTGGTATTTAATTCACTAAGTGAATTCAAGTGTTTCGCGCATTTTTATCGGTATACGTAGATCAGCATAAATCTCGATGAAACGTCAGTGGACAGCCTGGTCAGCTGTTATACAAATCGTCATAGAGTCGCATATGCAGGTTTATTCTTTCGCGGAAAGACTTAATTTTGTTTTCGTATCAGTTGGGCCCCTTAGACAGGTCCAGTGGTGGAGATTAACTCTGTCTAAGGGGCCCAACAGAGTAGGTGTTCTTCTGTTCTCCCCCTCCATTCACCTGAGGACGGAAGCAGAGCCAGCTTCCGAAACGTTGTGATTTTAATTTTAATATTTTACTCTTCGGACGATGGATAAAGTCCATAAAACCATCACCACACGACTGTGTATTTGTACAAAATATCAGACAAATAGACGAAGCCACAAAACACACTAATCCTAAATGTGTATTCCACTACTTAAAGCTGGGGATAAATACAATGGAACTGATTTCGACTGCACATCACATACCAAAGCTAGCTGGGCTAAAACAGTCCGCTTGAAGGCACTTTATGTCTCTGCAGCATTGAAAAATACAACATTAACCCTTTAAAGACGAAGCATATCTGTTTTATATATAAGGACCCACTTCGTACCGCGCAGTAAACACTCTCCTTCTCGGTTATAAAAACCAGTATGTTAATTCTGTATAGGAAAGTAATCGCTGTTTGTTCAGAGATCCGTACAAAACACATAAACGCAATATGGGCACCACGTAGAATTTTTTAATGTTAAACCTAGCGGTACGTAAAGTTACCGCTAGGCTTTAAAAGGTTAATATAAAAATTACAGAATTAAATCAGTCATGCCCGTGGGTAATTTAGTTGATTTTTGCAGCCAAGTGGTTCATGTGGTTTGTGGAAATCACAGAGTCTGTACATCACTTATGCAAAACGGTAATCTTAGGTCACATATATGTACGCTGACGGTTGTCGCAGCACTGTTCATAGATAATAAATGCAGCACACGTTATTACACAGTTGCCTGCAAGAAGGTCTTAAGTGAACTACACACCAGCTTCAGTGCAGGCAGCCTTGAGCCAAGGTATTAGAAGTTAGTTAAGTAAGAGAGATTATAATGTTCGCAAACTAGTAAATAAAACTGTTTGTGTCTACACTTATGTGCACTAATTAAGATTACATTTTCGCCTACATTCCCCGGCCCACACACTGTTCACAGTTCGTTAAGCTTAAGGCGTTTTGTGGATGTGACTCCGTGTATTTCAGTAGATATTTATAGAAGTTTCGGAGGAACTTTCAGCCTACATCTTCAGTATTTTACCCTGAAGAATAAGTAGCAGGTCTCCCGTAAGAGTGTGCGTATATTTACCAGACTACACGACGTCACATCCCACAAACCAAAGCATTAATAGGCGCAGCCATGGAAACTGGAAATATCATGCTTTTGTTTATTTATTTACTTACGTCTTTACTTACAATCCCAGCAAGCGATTGGCCACTCGGATCGGCATTTTTTTAACCCTTTAAAGACGAAGCGTATCTGTTTTATATAAGGACTCAGTGCGTACCGCGCTGTAAACACTCTCCACTTCGGTTATAAAAACCAGTCTCTTAATGTTTTATAAGGCAAAAGTTGCTGTTTGTTCTGAGATCCGTACAAAACACATAAACGCAATGTGGGCACCACGTAGAGTCTTTTAATGTTAAACCTGGTAGTATGTAAAGTTACCGCTAGGCTTTGAAAGTTTAAATATCTACCTACATGTGTAACCAGATCTTTATTAGTGCCGTTTAAGCTACCCCCTTGTTTATACACAATCACATATATTCAGAAATTCCTTCCCCCATTCCGTAATTTCTGAACATTTCAGCAATATCTGTTTGTCAACGTCTTTACCTGAAATAATGTGCATCTTCCTTTATCNATTGCCTCTCCCCAGAACTTACACGTTTCGAGCTGTAAGAATGACCCTGTATTCAGAGACTGGAATAATATTTCAGGTTACCACTGCGGTGATGATTAACTGCTTAAAAAATCCCAAGGAAAATTTGTTCGAAATTATTTCATATTTGATTTTAGAAGAGTTTGGCACCGTAACTATTCGTATTATGAAGTTTATTATTAAAAAAGATGTAAAGACTAAAAACGTGTCGAGAAACACGTGGGGTGACAAATACAAACTTTACGTAAAGCGCGGATATTCTGGCTGGTTTGTTCGCTTTCCCTTGTCCGTCTTGAAAGCGTAAAAATTGAAGGAAAAATATTTTAAGCTTTTCTATTGTTCAAAACCTTTTTTTCCTGTAAATATTTAGCAAATTTCATGATAGTTATACTCACTGTGAGCTCAGAAAGGCCTAAGAGGGACGAGGCGACAGGGGAGTGGAGAAAACTACATAACGGGGACCTTAATGACCTGTACTCATCACCAAATATTATTCGGGTAATCAAACCGAGAAGAATGTGATGGGCGGGGCACGTAGCACGTAGGGGTAAAAGCTAGGTCCACACAGGATTTTGGTGGGGAGACCTGAGGGAAGGCGACCACTTGGGAGACCCAGGCGTAGATGGGACAATATTAAAATAGAGCTTCAAGAAGTGGAATGGGAGCATGAACTGGATTGAGCTGGCTCAGGATAGGGACAGGTGGCGGGCTCTTGTGAATGCGGTAATGAACCTCCGGGTTCCATAAAATGCGGGGAATTTCTTGACTAGCTGAGAAATTTTTAGCTTCTCAAGAAGGCCTCTGCTCAATGGAGTTAGTTAGTTAGTTAGTTAGTTAGTTGGTTGGTTGGTTGGTTGGTTAGTTAGTTCCTTCGTTAGTTAGTTGGTTAGTTAATTGGTTAGTTGGTTGGTTGGTTTGTTAGTTGGTTAGTTAGTTGGTTAGTCGGTCGGTTGGTTGGTTGGTTAGTTAGTTAGCTAGCTAGTTAGTTAGTTAGTTATGAGCTCAGAAAGGCAAACAAGCCTTTTTGTTACGTGCCTGCTAGTGTTATGTGATTCTGAACTATACTGGGATATGTTAGTCGTTTTTCTTGTTCAGCTTTCCAATATCAAAAAATTTAATGAATATTTGTTTAGCTGCTCTCCATTTGTGTCATGCGTACGGACGGACGGACATTGGCGTAATTTGGCTAGTAACATTGAGGCGACAAAATCGACCGTGGGTAATTTGCGAGGGAGTCAAGTTAGAAAGCTGGGGAAGAATCGTGTGAACCAGTCCTTAATAGTCAATGCCCTCAGCCAAAGGGCGCAGAGCATTTACAGCGCCTCTTCCGTCATAAACGGGCGACTCAGACGCCTCTACTCTGCGTCCCGTAAAAAGCAGGTTCTTCATTTTTTCTCTCTTTACACCGCTCTAATAATGGCTTAGAAAATATTTATAATTTTTTATTTGTCCTCTTCAAATCATTAGCCAAAAAAATATTCTTAGGTAGAAAATATTGGAGGGGCATCTGCCCCCGTTGCACCCCCCAAGTCACGCCTATGCGAAGGGGTATTCCGAGAATCTCTCTCTTCCCCTCATTCGGTCTGTCACCTCCCTCATTAAGCCCCTTGCTTTTCTGTCTATGTCCCTCGCCCGTCTCATGCAGTCCTCGGCCTTTATCATTTTCGTTTAGTCTTTCACCTCTCCTTCATTCATTCTGTCATCTCTCTCTCTCTCTCTCTTAGTCCCTCACGGCTTCGTCTCTCATTTAGTCTGACCTTTATCATTCTCATTCAGTCTCTCACCTTTATCTCTCTCTCAGTCCCTCACCTTTCTCTTATTCAGTCCCTCATCCTCTTTTCTCTCCCATTGAGTCCCTCACCTATATATCTCTCAGTCCCTCATCTCTCTCATTCAGTCCCTCATGTATATATCTCTCAGTCCCTCATTTCTCTCTCATTCAGTCCGCCACCTCTCTCCCATTCAGTCCCTCACCTATATACCTCTCAGTCCCTCATCTCTCTCATTCAGTCCGCCACGTCGCTCTCATTCAGTCCCTCACCTGCCTCTCTCTGTCCCTCATCTCTCTCCCATTCAGTCCCTCACCTATATATCTCTCTCTCAGTCCCTACATCTCTGTCCCTCCCATTCAGTCCCTCAGATTTCTCTCTCTCTCTGTCTCAGCCACTGCACTAACACCATTCAAATTCCCAACGTCTCCAGACAGCAGCGCAGCACAGCACGGCACCCTAATTACGTGTCAGTCAGCCACCCACAATGGCCGCGCGCAATGAACCATTTAAATGCATTGGTCGTGCAGCCGCTCGGTCGCAATGAGCAATGCATCCTTCATACCGCGTGTGATGGAGACAATCAGCACAGAGTGCACGCTGCGCGGTCTTATTAGAAGCGGCTAAATCTTTAATGTTCTTGTGGCGGGCTATGATGCTACACACGCACCATCTATGAAACAAATTCTGAACTGTGATACGAACTAAAGAACGTAATTCAGGAACATGCTACGCGCACATTAGCGGATTACATACATATATACATATTTTCCATGGATCCATAATTTTGTCACAAGAGAATAGGATGTGGAATAAGTAGTAACTCCCTGCTGTTGAGATTACCCCAACAGACGTCACTTTAGACCGCACACTGCTTGCAAATGAAAAAAATTACAAACCACCACAACACACATAACTACAGTACGGCACACTTAATTCGAAGAAGCAAACTCTAAAGAAATAAATAAGGCATAGCAATGTTAAGCGAATTATTGTGTTATGTAATAATGTAACATAATGGTACATAACAGTGTATTGTTGCTGTGTACAATAGTGTATCGTGACGGTACATAATAGTGTATTCTGAGGGTACAAAATAGTGTCCTATGATAGTGTAAAATAGTGTATCGTGATGGTACATACTAGTGTATTCTGAGGGTACAAAATAGTGTCTTATGATAGTGTACAATAGTGTATAGTAGAGGAGGGAATCGAGAGATCTCTTAAAAAACTTGCCGAACTGGTCGTGCCGAAACGGACAGAATGGGCCTGAACACGAAGGCAGCTGCAGCTTGTTTCTTGTGACGTGTAACCTTATCAAACTGAGTAACAAACGGCCTACAGTCTGGCAATCCACCGCTCTTGTAGCATTGACACATTAGGTTCCTCCGAAACGTCATTAAGTGGCTATGTCGATTATTAAATAACGAATCAGGGAACAATACGAAAGAAGGAGCTGTGGCCTAACCGAATACTGTACCGAGATTTTTGTCTGATGAGGGAGTGAAGATAAAAGTAAAAAGGTAAAGGTCGCCCCGCAACATGTTATGACTGGGACAGAGGGCAGTAGAGATATAGCACAACCCATTTTTAACCTCGGCTCTAGACTGGTTGAGTAGTCAGTGGCAGTCCCCAGCTACTTTACCCCGGTAAAGTGAGCTGGTAGCCATTGCAGTGCGGCCTGGATGGGTCTCGGGGTGCGGACAAGAGAAGAACATCTTGCCCCAACCGAAGTTCGACCCCCTAACCGTCCAGCCTGTAGACAGTCGCTACAGCAACTACAGAAGTCAGCAAATTTCAAACAGGATAGTCTCTGTCCCACCCAGACTCGAACCTGGAACCTCCAAAACACAAGTCAGAAAAGGTCACTGCTTATTCTGTCTCCCTTGATGTAGGAAAATTGATCACGACATCATCATCATCATCATCATCATCATCATCATCATCATAATCGTAGTCGCCGTCATCATCATGAACATAAACATATGAAGGACAACTGGGTCCTGTCAAACCCAATCTTGAAAATGCTGTTGGTCTGTCCATCTTCTTTGTGGTCGATCCATGTCGCGTTTGCCTTTTGGTTTGTATTCCAGTGCCATCCTGGGTATTCGTGAGTGTTCTATCCTTTTAACATGTCGTAGCCAATTCTTTTCGTAGTTCTGAAGTCCATCTAATACATGTTCTACTTTTAGTTTCCCTCGAATTGCTGTATTCCTTAGATGGTCTAACCTTGTCAGTCCTAAATGCGATCTCGGAAATTTCATTTCTGCTGATTCTAATTGCTGACATTCTTTTTTATTGAAAACCCAAACTTTACTGACTTATTTCAATGCTGTTTTGGATGTAATATTGTAAAGTCGTAATTCAGTGCTTGGGAGAATGTTTTTACCAAAATGTCTTTTTGTAGTGCCATTTACTTTACTATACCGTCATCACGACATTATGTACATATTAACTCAAACTTTGCCAACACCACTACACAAGGTGGAAGAATTTGCAGAAGAACAGTAGATTCAATTTATTCTCAGCACTCCCTGTTTATATTTTATCAGGCTCAAAACGACGCGACTGTCGCAGCAACCACAGTATGCAACCCGCAGTATTACACATTGGCCATTTGTCTGCCGGCCCGCGATAAAGCTGAGAATATCTGCAGGCGCCAGCGCCAGCCACGAATCCCCCTTACCAAAAACTTCCGTTGTAATGGTGGAAATTTTAATGGGCAGAGCGTTCTTCTAATTAGGCTAATAAGTAAAGCACGTTCTAATGCGCCCTCCTGTTGAGATAAAAATGCAGATGAGATGCGCCAAGCTGATGGAGAAGGCAGGATATGAGTAACTGCTTGCTACTCCTTTTCTTATTCTTATTACCTTCTTTGACACACGGAGTATGACGATATCACAAGTCGACTGCAGCGCACAAAACGTCAAATATTCACAACACGTTCGAAATACGTTGGATTCCACAATTGAACTAACTAACTAACTAACTAACTAACTAACTAACTAACCAACCAACCAACCAACCAACCAACCAACCAACCAACCAACCAACCAACCAACCAACGAACGAACGAACGAACGAACGGACGAACTAACTAACTAACTAAATAAGTAAGTAACTAACTAACTAACTAACTAACTAACTAAGTAACCAACCAACCAACCAACCAACTAACTGACTGACTGACTGACTGACTAACTAACTAACTCCATGGAGCAGAGGCCTTCTTGAGAAGATAACAGTTTCTCAGTTAGTCACGAAATTCCCCGCATTTTATGGAATCCGTAGGTTCATTACCGCCTTCAGAACAACCCGTCACCTGTCCCTATCCTGAGCCAGCTCAATCCAGTCCATGCCCCATCCCACGTCTTGAAGATCCATTTTAACATTATCCTCCCATCTACGCCTGGGTCTCCCAAGTGGTCGCTTCCACAATTCCACGCCTGGCAGACATACTACCCCCTGTACAGCTGCTTCGCTTCATTCATCACGATGTGACCGTGCATTTTAGTGCACAGTCACGGTACTTGCCGCGCCATAGCAGGCAACAAGTGACAAGAAGCATCTGTAATTAGCAACGTATTTCGGCGAACTTCTTTTAGCCTACTGACATAACAGGTGCATCGTCCGGTGTTAAGGTGTAGGGTGATGTTTGGGGACTTCTCAGTGGCAAAAGAAATTACATTTTGAGCCGGGAAATACGGTAAATAATAACCCAGTAAGTGATCAACATACTAATCAGCTAACCGACTGGTCGATCAACCATCCGTGATGCTTAGTTTTATTGACACCCTTTTTGCTGTTCAACAAATCAATAAAGGCCCTTCGTGCAAGAAGTGCTCAAGTCCATTTCATATTTCTTTGCGCTTCAAATAAAACACGGGTTTCTTCCTAAAAACAAAATATATGCTTTTTAGGTCACCATCATGTGTGTGTGTGTGTGTGTGTGTGTGTGTGAGTCAATTTCAACTTTTGATCAAGTCAACAGCTTTTGAAAAATAAAACTGTAAGCATTATGCCGCTGGACGAAATCCCAACTCTGTAATTTTTAATTTCCTACATTCACTAAACACAGCATGTCGCACGCGCGTATTTCTTTGTGCAGCGCAGTTAGCTTCAATTTCTGTAGTGCCCCGAAATACTGTATGGTGATAGAGCTTGTAAAATTATGCTGATTTTGTTTATGTAGAATTTAATGTGACAAAATGACGCCAAAAATGTCTTTAGACTTAGGTTTCATGAAATATTAATCAACCACTGGGGCTGGGAGTGTGACACTTCATGTGAACGTAGAGAATAAACAGACTTAATCTTTATACCGGTGACGTTCTGTGTGAGTCAACTACTACAAACAGGCGAAAACGAGAAACTTTGGCAATTTTAACGCATATAATCTATTCTTAATTAAAAAGCACACTACATAAATAAAATCAGGCTATAATAATAATAATAATAATAATAATAATCACATTTTGAAATCAACAGGTGCAAACCGACATAACCGTCCCCAACAACAAACCGGGCATCATAATCCGGGAAAATTAAAAAGGAACATGTATGCTAATTGATATAGCAATCCCGGGAGACAGAAATGTGATAAAGAAAGAAGCCGAGAAGATTCTAAAATATAAAGACCTTATAACAGAAATACAGCGCTTGTGGAATGTAAAAACACAGGTGACGCCAGTTATAATAGGGGCAACTGGAACCATTTCAAAATCCTTCAGAAAATACTTGAGCAGCGTACCGGGAAAGCACGATATCAAGGAACCGCAGAAAACAGCTATATTGGGCACAGCACACACACTGCGGGAAGTGCTAATGTAGAAGCACAGCAGAGTTTAATATTGCAGACAGCGCTATATGCACCATTAACAGTACGCGCGGAATAGCTGTGGCACTGTGTACCCTAGAAACGTGGTTTGTTTCAGGTGCGTAAGTGTGAATACCCTGCGTAAAGGGGATAATAATAATAATAATAATAATAATAATAATAATAATAGGTCTAATAACGGACAGTAAGACTAGAAATGTGTATGGAACAGGAACGTGAGCGCTGTGCATTCTCCCCCGATCCCCTTGCTCTCTGTACCGGTATCACATTCTCTCTCTCTTGGGTACAAATATTCTCCCCATAACTTGTTCTTAGACACCTTCCATCCATTTTCAGTCCTTACAGCGGGAAGCTAAATGCAATTAAATTGAATTTAATTAGTTTATTAAAGACGCTGACAAACCGCAAGAAAGACAACTGCAGGGAAGCAGTGACAAGCAGAGCAAGGACGCGAACGAAAACACAAAAAATAACAACGCATTACAATAAAACTTTAAAGATACCATAAGAAACACACACACACACACAAAAAGAAGTGTTTGCAGGGGCACAAATTAACATTTAATCGGCCTGCCTAATACAGAGTTTAAAAGATAAATTGTAAATTTAATGTGTTCCATGTCCGTGCACTGTATCATACGAAATAATAAACACCAACTGATGCACAAATATATGTATATAATTTTTATTCGTAAAAGTCTCCTACATGTTTCGACCGTGCTGGGCCATCTTCAGGGAGAATAGTTTTGATATACTGTGGTTGCGTTTATACAGTTAACTGTATAAACACAACCACAGTATATCAAAACTATTGTCCCTGAAGATGGCCCAGCACGGTCGAAACATGTAGAAGACTTTTACGAATAAAGATTATATATATTTTGGTGCATCAGTTGGTGTTTATTATTGCGTATGATAAATTATAATTCAATTAAATTCAACTTTATTCAATTAAAACAAACTCACAATTATGCACAAAATGCAAAAACTTATACAACTCCGTGAATTTTGTGCACAATTGTTGGTTTGTTCTAATTGACTTGCAACTATGCGCGCTACACAACATATAAAATTCAATTTTTGTTTATTAACTTGCTGAGGCAACAGCCAGGTGGCCAATGACAGAATCATCACAAAATAAAAACACAAATAACAAAGGCCAATAAACAGGACACACACGAAATTAAACACAAAAAAGAATACCAAAATAATTCACTAGGACACATTATGATATACGACTACTACTACTGCTACTACTACTACTACTACTACTACTACTACTACTACTACTAATAATAATAATAATAATAATGGGGAGGGGACAGCTCAGTCAGTGTAATATGTAAGCTACAGGTACAGCGACCAAGGAATCAAGGTTCGATAGCCAGAAACAGCGAATTTTTTTTCTCTTCTCACCAAACCTTTCAGACCGACACTTGGTTCCGCGCACCCTCTTATCCAACGGGGTGCGGGGGGGCATCTGCTGGGGTTAGAGCGGCTGTAGATTAAAACTACTATCTTCACTACCACATATGCCTGAATTATGGTGTTAAAACAGACGCATCAGTTCCTGCTAAACGCTTGTGTACCAAAAAACACGGCATCACAATCAAACATTCGACCTATCAATCGTAAGGCGATAAGTAAAGGAAAGGCCGATCCCAGTGGCCGCGCGGTCTAAGGCGTAGGTTTGCGTCCGTTCGCTTGCTGGGATTGCGGGTTCGAATACCGCCGAAGGCATGGATGTCTGTCTCTTGTGAGTGTTTGTGTTGTTAGGTAGAGGTCTCTGCGTCCTACCGAGTGTCGTTTGTCCAAAATGATCGCCAAACCTCGTAAGGGGAGGCCATGACCCAAATACGGGCCGAAGTAGCACAGGAAAATAAATGAGGAAATATGAGATAATTAGAGATTCTCTTCTACTGGGATATGACGCGGTGTTACACGCCATAAAAAGGACTCTTCACGTATACCGCCGCGAAAACCCCAGACCGCGCTTTATATGACCAACTCATTAACCTGCCTACAACTTAACGGAACAAAAACACTGGTAATTACTCAGATATTCAAGAAATTACCGGCCACTGATGAAGAACGATGACTCAATACCAAGTTCACAAGAGTAATATCAGTTATAGCTACCGCTGTGTTAGCTGAAGCAGTACCAAAAACAGTGTTTACATCGTCAAATGACAAATTTTGTTTATATGAATGTGGGCTACGTATTCTTTTTCGTGTGTCGACAGTTGGTGCTTGACAATGACACAGCAGTGCCGAAATATGTGACCTGTATAATGAAACAAGTAACAAGAGTTGCCACTTGACTGTGTAAACATTGTATCTGGTTTAATGTGTTCCAGGTCCGTGCACTATATTATACAAAAAACACTAATCACCAACAAATGCACAAAGAGGGTTTTATCATCAATCGTAACACGTTCCTACATGTTTCGACCCTGCTGGGTCATCGTCAGGGAAAACTTTTTTGTTACCGTTACACTAAGGTTGCACTTTATAGTTGAGTGAGAATGTGCTGTTGACTGTGTACTGCGTTGTTTTTGGAGGCGTGAACTCTCTGCGGTCCGGGCTTCAAGCCCGGAGCTTCAAGCCCGGACTTACAGTTGAGTGAGAACGTGCTGTTGACTGTGTACTGCGTTGTTCTTGGAGGCGTGAACAGCACATTCTCACTCAAGTATAAAGTGCAACCTGGGTGTAACGACAACAGAAAGTTCTCCCTGAAGATGACCCAGCTGGGTCGAAACATGTAGGAGTGTGTTACGATTGATGATAAAACTCTCTTTGTGCATTTGTTGGTGATTAGTGTTTTTGTATTGTATCCGGTATTGCTCACAACACACCGTCACATCACATCATCAGTATTGCGGACAACAGGTGCCCACTTCACACATTCCCACACTTTGTATTTCAGGTCAGTATTACGTGGGCAAGTGCTGTTGGAGTTCTGACAGTGCTTACATCAGTCTTAATGCTATATTCACGATTACACCAAGATTTTTTGTAAGCGGATTTTCCTTTAGACTTTCCACAATAAATATTATATGCATTTCCCTCCTTGCTCACGTGTTGCGTTCCTGGCCACCACACCGCTCTTGATTGGATCATCCAAATAACTTGACAACAAATGCATTAACCTTTTAAAGCCTAGCGGTAACTTTACGTACCACCAGGTTTAACATTAAAAAATTCTACGTGGTGCCCACATTGCGTTTATGTGTTTTGTACGGATCTCAGAACAAACAGCAACTTTTGCCTTATAAAACATTAAGAGACTGGTTTTTATAGCCGAAGTGGAGAGTGTTTACAGCGCGCTACGCACTGAGTCCTTATATAAAACAGATACGCTTCGTCTTTAAAGGGTTAATATTTATTTCTATAAATACGTTTCGTTTCGTAGCCCTTCCCCCTTCTACCTACTCACAGTAGGTGTCGAGGTTATGTTCACTTGATCACACTCAGACACACACCACAGTCGGTAGGACTCCTCTGGACGAGGGATCGGCCCGTCGCAGAGACCTCTACGTGACAACACAAACACTGTACGAGACGAAAAATTCCATGCCCCCGGTGGAATTCGAACCCAGCAAGCGCTCGGTCGCAGACCTACGCCTTAGACCGCGCGGCCACTGGGATCGGCTATTTCTATAAATTACCGGCTTTAAAAATTAAAAGACTCTGGCCTTACATCAGCAGAGAAACTGAACTGTAGCCTAAATTACTGTAAGATTTACAATTTGCAGTCACAAGTCTTGGGGTTTAGGTTTCCACCGCTATATTGACAAAGTCTCCGCTCTTCTGGGGTATTATGCAGCGTCGAGAGGTAAACCTTCACCGACGTTTCGGAACAACGTATCTGTCGCATTTTCAAGTATCAATAAGTCCTTTCCTTCTTGGACTTCTTGGACCTTGAAGATGAGACCGATAGTTTTTCCCGAAACGTCGGTAAACAATTATCACTCGACGCTGCATAATATCACAGAATAGCGCAGATCTGAATTCTTGGGGATTCTGAACCCGTAAGAATAAGGTAGTATAGCGAAAGAGCACAGGCAAGCGGACCACAGATTGCGAACTATTCTATTAGTCGATCAAAATGATATTTTATATGAAGGAATTAAATTTTACGAGTGTCTGCGCACAGCAACGCCCGCCCCTTGAGCCAAGATTGCGACTGGTTAATGGCAGCCCAATGGCGTGTTTGGCTATCAACAAAACAGAAGAAACTAGTGCGTTCTGAAGTATTCTCGGCACATATCAATGTTTACGAGTGCTTCACACTCAGTTGAGGGCAGCAACGCGTTAAGGGCTGTACAACGTGGCGTGTATTTAAATGTCTTCAATTATTCATCCCTTTAAATCCCAGTGTTTACGTACCGGCAGGTTTAACATTCACAAATTCTACGTTCTGCCCACACAGTGTATTTATGTGTTTTGTGTGGATCTCAGAACAAACAGCGATTATTTCCCTACACAGCATTAACCGACTGGTTTTTGTAACCGAGACGGAGTGTGTTTACTGCGCGGTACGGACCGAGTCTTTGACTATAATTCTGTTTAATCTTAGTCTCCAGATGCTTATTTGCGCTTTGAATATTTTAGTATCTGAGCCTCTCAGAACTTATTTTCTTGATGCGGAAAACTTGACAGATTCCGCAGCAACACTTATGTCCATTACAAATTAAATTCCATGAAACTTACCGATGTTTTCCTGCAAGGGAAGAAGAGTCTAACATGAGTACTTCTAGTTAGTAAAAGTAAACAGCTGCTGGACAGTATACTGAGTTGTAAAACAACACCCTGTATTTGGTAGAAATAATGCGTGATGTTTGGAGTTCGTGCAAAATACTCTGTAGTGTCTATTTATTGTAGCGTTTCTCTACATTATATATACATATATATATGTAACCGGTCGTGTTTATAGATGTTATTTCATACTGTATATACAAACAAGTAAACAAGTGTCTGCAGTAAGAAAAGGGATCCACAGCCAAAAACAGATGAAGTGCAAACGTCAAACACATAAGAGAATCGGTCAGCCTACTAAGTGGTTTGAAGCGAAGTCTACTGTGGCTTATATGATTTTCCAAACGTAATAGTTTTGGGTTGCATTTTCCGAAACATTATTCCACACGGGTTTCTTAAATACAGATTTTTATCCTTAGTGGCATTTCATAGTCGCAGAAATTTTCTATTCTCATAAAGATATAATAATAATAATAATAATAATAATAATAATAATAGTCACTATCTTCATTATACAGCAGTCCCCGACCTTGTGCTACTTCCTCCTTTTTTTAGATTTAACATTTTTTTCCAGCGCTGCCAGTCTCCAACCTTCCGTCAAACACTCGAAGACCAGAATTAACCCTTTAAAGACGAAGCGTATCTGTTTTATATAAGGACTCAGTGCCTACCGCGCTGGTAACACTTTCCACTGCGGTTATAAAAACCAATCTCTTAATGTTTTATATGGCAAAAGTTGCTGTTTGTTCTGAGATCCGTACAAAACACATAAACGCAATGTGCGCACCACGTAGAATTTTTTAATGTTAAACCTGGTCGTAAGGAATTAGAAGGGGTTTTTGATCATTTTCCTAAGTACCATATGAAAATTCTGTTAGGAGATTTTAATGCAAAAGTGGGGAGAGAGGATATTTTCAAACCGACTATTGGGAATGAGAGTTTACATCAGGATAGCAACGATAATGGTGTTAGAGTAGTAAACTTTGCCACATCAAAGAATCTAGTTGTTAAGAGCACTATGTTTCCGCACCGAAATATTCATAAATACACCTGGACCTCTCCTGATGGGAAGACTCACAATCAGATCGATCACATATTGATAGATAGGAGACGGCATTCCAGTATACTCGATGTGCGATCTTTCAGGCGAGCTGACTGTGATACTGATCACTATCTGGTGGTTGCGAAAGTTAGGGAAAGACTGGCAGTAGGTAAACAAGCAGCACAGAAGTTTGATGTAGAGAGATTTAATCTCAAGAAGCTAAGTGAACTAGAGGCTAGGAAACAGTATCAGCTTAAGATCTCAAACAGGTTTGCAGCTCTGGAAAACTTAAATGTTAGTGAGGACATGAATAGGGCTTGGGAAAACATTAAAGAGAATATCAAAATCTCGGCTCAAGAGAGTCTAGGTCTACACGAACGGAAGCAGCATAAACCATGGTTTGATGCAGAATGTGCAGAATTTTTAGATAAAAGGAAGCAGGCTAAAATTCAGTGGTTACAGAATCCAAACCAAAATAATGGAGGTAATCTGCACAACGTAAGACGTGAAGCTAGCAGACATTTCAGGCACAAAAAGAAGGAATATCTGAAAGCTAAAATTAATGAAGTTGAAACAAACAGTAAGAACAAGAATATAAGAGACTTGTATAGGGGTATCAGTGAGTTTAAGAGGGGGTACCAGCCTAGAATTAATGTAGTAAAGGATGAGAAGGGTGACCTGGTTGCAGACTCCCACAGTATTTTGGCTAGGTGGAGGAATCATTTCTCCCAGCTTTTGAATATACACGGGGTTAATGATGTTAGGCAGATTGAAGTACACACAGCAGAGCCACTAGTGCCTGAGCCCAGTGCCTTTGAGGTTGAGATGGCTATTGAAAAACTAAAAAGTCACAAATCACCAGGTATTGATCAGATTCCAGCAGAATTGATTAAAGCAGGGGGTAGGATTATTCGGTCTGAAATCCATAAACTTATTATTTCTATTTGGAATAAGGAGGAATTGCCTGAGGAATGGAAGGAGTCGGTCATTGTGCCTATTTATAAGAAGGGTGATAAGACAGATTGCAGTAACTATCGAGGCATATCACTTTTGTCGACTACGTACAAAATTCTATCCAACATTCTTTTGTCAAGGTTAACTCCATATGCAGAGGAAATTATTGGGGATCATCAGTGTGGATTTCGACGTAAGAGGTCAACCACTGATCATATATTCAGCATTCGTCAAATACTTGAGAAAAAATGGGAATACAATGAGGCAGTGCATCAGCTATTTATAGACTTCAAGAAAGCCTATGATTCAGTTAGGAGGGAGGTCTTGTATAATATTCTTATTGAGTTTGGTATCCCCAGGAAACTAGTAAGGTTAATAAAAATGTGCCTAAGTGAAACGTGTAGCAGAGTTCGGGTAGGCAAACATCTGTCTGACACGTTCCCTATTAAGAATGGCTTGAAACAAGGAGATGCTCTGTCGCCATTGCTTTTCAACTTTGCTTTAGAATATGCCATTAGGAGGGTTCAGGCAAACCAGGAGGGCTTGAAATTGAATGGTACACATCAGCTTCTGGTTTATGCTGATGATGTTAATATATTGGGCGGAAGCGTACATAGCATAAAGAAAAATGCAGGAGATTTAATTATTGCTAGTAAGGAGATTGGTCTAGAAGTAAATGCTGAGAAAACTAAGTACATGGTCATGTCTCGAAATCAGAATGCACGACACAATCACAACATAAATATAGATAATAAATCCTTTGAAAGGGTGGAAGAATTCAAATATCTGGGAGCAACCCTAACGAATCGAAACTCCATTCATGAAGAAATTAAGAGCAGATTGAAGTCGGGGAATGCTTGCTATCATTCGGTGCAGAATCTTTTGTCTTCCAGGTTGCTATCCAAAAACACAAAGATTAGGGTATACAGAACTATAATTTTACCTGTTGTTCTGTATGGATGTGAAACTTGGTCTCTCACATTGAGGGAGGAACAAAGACTGAGGGTGTTCGAGAATAGGGTGCTGAGGAGGATATTTGGGCCTAAGAGGGACGAGGCGACAGGGGATTGGAGAAGACTACATAACGAGGAACTTAATGACCTGTACTCATCACCAAATATTATTCGGGTAATCAAATCGAGAAGACTGAGATGGGCGGGGCATGTGGCACGTATGGGGGAGGAGAGAGGTGCATACCGGATTTTGGTGGGGAGACCCGAGGGAAGGCGACCACTTGGGAGACCCAGGCGTAGATGGGATGATAATATTAAGATGGATATTCGGGAAGTGGGATGGGAGGACATGAACTGGATTGAGCTGGCTCAGGATAGGGACAGGTGGCGGGCTCTTGTGAATGCGGTAATGAACCTTCGGGTCCCATAAAATGCGGGGATTTCTTGACTAGCTGAGAAACTGTTAGCTTCTCAAGAAGGCCTCTGCTCCATGGAGTTAAACCTGGTCGTATGTAAAGTTACCGTTAGGGTTTAAAATATTAATCTACATTCCTTATAAACAGTCACTTCGTACCTCACAGACAACAAATCATTCTTCCATTACAAAGATCAACATGTGAATGCTGTATAAGGAAATAATGCCTGCTTACTGTGACCATCATACGCAACACATAAATACACTAAGCAGACAAAGTGCAGGGTTTATAGCGTCAAACCTGGCGATACACACAGTGGCCACTAGGTTTTACAGGGATAACTGTGGGCGACATTTTTTCCGAAAACATTCCAAACGTAGAAAGTACTAGTCAAGGTTACAAAGCTAGAAATATAGTATGTTATTCGAATCTGTTGCTTACTCTTCAGCAGGTTCTTCTAAAACGTCGATACATGTTTTCCAAACGACACGGTAGCAGATTCCAGAATACTGTGACCTTAACTTTCACAGCTGTTAAAATATCAAATGAAGATGGAATAGGCCATAATCTTTTGAAGAAAAGTTTTAAATGATCCAAATTAGTAGAACTGTGACTTAAAAATTTCAATCAGAATAAATGGACACTAGTTTACATAAGGAGCCACACTGTCTACATGCAATCGTAGAAGGCTTTTGGTTACCCCTTTTGTAAGTGCTGAAAGACTCGTAGAGGGGAAAGGAGAAATTAAGTAAACTCGTTACGCTGCCTAAAAAAAAAAGCCACAAGAAGATGGAAGCGCAAGAGGGAACAGCAAGGGAATAAAGGGCGTAAAAACATAAAGGGACAGTTGGAAATAGAGAATGAAAATTACAGATACAGAAGTCTGTGAGAAACAATACAGGAAGAGAAGTAAAAGCTCCCCCAATGGGGGGGGGGAGGGGGGGAAGCTCAGAAAGTATTAAAACTTTATCTCAAACTGAACGTTTACAGTAACGTGTATACGTTTAAAGGCGACACGGTGCGGCGTCAAATGGAAACGTCAAGTGGGGGTTGAAACTTCTCAGTAACTTCAGTTACATACGACAAGCAGCTAATTCAAAAAGTACATAAACGAGAAAATAAACAGTTTTATAATTCGAGCTTGTCAACAGACTTTATTAATGGACTCAAATAAAAAGGGATGCAAGTGATAGGGAATGCATCACGTGGGGACGAATAAACAATGCACAAAGAATTTTAGTTGCAAAACCAGAAGGAAAGAGATCACTTAGCGGACCTAGGCATAGATGGGAGGGTAATATTAAAACTGATGTTAAAGGAATGTGAAGTAAAACCTATAATAAAGCAAACAAACCAGATTCACGCAGTGAAATAATATTTCATCAAAATATCTGCTTATATATAATCAGTTTGTCTCAGTGGTTCAGTGAGTCACACCCCTGTTGCATTAATTTGCATAAGGGTTCAAATAGATTGTGTTCTATGTAATGTAGGCACTGTGGCCGTCGAAACAGCCCCACAGGTAACAGATTCACAGTGAGGCACAAGCTGATGCTGAAGAAAGAGTCGAGCATCAGGCATATAATACAACATAACACAACCAGATGGCAGCACTTAGACAAATAATGTTACTGCTTGGTCTGCTGTATGGATAAAGACAGGATCAATGAGAGAGACCGTGGAGTAGCGCGTGAATATTGTTTTCACACAAAATGACGAGCAACTTGCTACTGTTTTGACATTCCTCCTGTATACACTTATGTCTTCCGTGTATTTATTTTATTAAAATTAAAAAACTAAAACGTTTTTATGCATTTTATCTGTCTTACGTCCACGCTACACGCTCTCTTTCCCTAATCACTCAAATAATAAAGGTAAAGCAGTCCCATTACAGGCCTGGACAGGCCCACAGGGTTCCAGGAGGTCGAGGCTCCCAGATTTCTAGACAGTCGGCACATGAAGGTGGTAAGGTTGTCAGCCCTACGCACCGGCCGCGTTTACCCCCTAGGAAATATTCCTGGTACTCATTTCTGTTAGAGGCTGAGTCGACCCCAGGGCCATTGTGCGACCGACAGGATTATGCCAATGAAAAAATCCAATGGCACCATCGGGAATCGAACCCGCGACCTTCCGGTTTGTAGTGCAGTGCCTCAACCGACTGCACCACCGCTGCTCCCCAATCACTCAAATAATACTTGACGAAAAATAACGACAACGTACGATGCTTCTCATTACGCATTTTTCTCTACCCTCACGTCACTTCCTGTTCGTTAGTTCCAAATACCTTTCTCAACGCCATGCTCTCTCATATGCATCAATGTGACAACAAACAGGGTTCATTTTCTGCTACTTCCACCCAAACCAAATACAGAAGATTACAAATGACCAGGCCAAATCCCTGTCGTACCGACGGTATTGCAAGGCGGAATGTGTCTGAGAAAGACTATTTTTTTTGGAAGATTCCAGTTGGCGCGGAAACAAGAGAGTTATTTAAACAGTCAAACTGTGCCGATGTTCTTGGGAAGGATTAAGATAGCGTGCTGTTTCGAGTCTTTCTTAATGAATGCTGCTGCAAGTGCAACTGCTTTATTGCCTTCAGTCCTCTACTAGTCGAGCAGTCGAAACTGGTTGCTAGGAGACGCAGGCACAATACTTGTACAGCAGTCTGAATGGCAGACATACATTAGAAGGAGATACGAAGATTAGGACTTAAACCCTTTAAAGACGAAGCGTATCTGTTTTATATAAGGACTCAGTGCGTACCGCGCAGTAAACACTCTCCACTTCGGTTATAAAAACCAGTCTCTTAATGTTTTATAAGGCAAAAGTTGATGTTTATTCTGAGATCCGTACAAAACACATAAACGCAATGTGGGCACCACGTAGAATTTTTTAATTTTAACCCTTTAAAGAGGAAGCCTATCTCTTTTATATAAGGACTCAGTGCGTACCGCGCTGTAAACACTCTCCACTTCGGTTATAAAAACCAGTCTCTTAATGTTTTATAAGGCAAAAGTTGCTGTTTGTTCTGAGATCCGTACAGAACACATAAACGCAATGTGGGCACCACGTAGAATTTTTTAATGTTAAACCTGGTGGTACGTAAAGTTACCGTTAGGCTTTAAAAGGTTAACAAACACGAGCTTTGGAAGTTCAGAAAAGAACCACGATCATGTGACATCACCTGTGGTTTTATCCTCGGTAGATTTCGGGTTTGAAACTCGACAGAGTTAACTGCGCCAAGTTTTGTCGACTTCCCATCACGCTCGGGATTAATTCCGGGCGAAAACGGACATCCTCATCTTGTCCGCTGTGTCCGGATAGGCTCTGGGGGGCCACTGTGCCTCCGTCAATTGGTACCACGTGCTTTTAACAATTTTACTAAAGAGTACTGCCATCAGAGGTCACATTTTAAAAGACTGACAAATAAAAACTTGTATTCGGCACTGTAAGGTTAACACGAATACGACATTTGTGATTCCCAAAGTGGTGCTGCTAAAGATTCAAGCAATCTGGGATGTTGTGTCATGTCGACTGTTAATTACTGACCGACGTTTCGGAAGATCGTAATAATTTCATATTTAGGATCAAGCAGTCGAAGAAGAATGCCAGAGGGATCAAATATTCCTTTCAACATCATCTGCTCAGCACTCTTTTGTTACTGTCTCCATTACAAAGACAAACCGGTGACGCTGTTCAAAAAAAAATTATTTTGTTTTCGTAATTATTCACAACACGTACACACACACCGCGTGGGCCAAATGCCCAGCCTCTTACGTGAAGCAGGCGATACACTACTTTGCATAGTGTTAGGAAAGCGTGGAACATTTCTTACACAGCACATTTTCATTTGTGTTTCAAACACGGAGACAATGTTTTCTGAAAGCCCAATACTGTGCACACGTCTCCATTCTGAGAGCTTCCCCAATTACAAGAAAAGCAAATGTTTCTGGAAGCCCAGTACTCTGCACACGTCTCCATTCTGAGAGCTTCCACAATTACAAGAAAAGCAAATGTATTCTGAAAGCCCAGTACTCTGCACACGTCTCCATTCTGAGAGCTTCCACAATTACAAGAAAAGCAAATGTTTTCTGGAAGCCCAGTACTGTGCACACGTCTACATTCTGAGAGCTTCCCCAATTACAAGAAAAGCAAATGTTTTCTGGAAGCCCAGTACTGTGCACACGTCTACATTCTGAGAGCTTCCACAATTACAAGAAAAGCAAATGTTTTCTGATAGCCCAGTACTCTGCACACGTCTCCATTCTGAGAGCTTCCACAATTACAAGAAAAGCAAATGTTTTCTGGAAGCCCAGTACTGTGCACACGTCTACATTCTGAGAGCTTCCACAATTACAAGAAAAGCAAATGTTTTCTGGAAGCCCAGTACTGTGCACACGTCTACATTCTGAGAGCTTCCACAATTACAAGAAAAGCAAATGTTTTCTGGAAGCCCAGTACTGTGCACACGTCTCCATTCTGAGAGCTTCCACAATTACAAGAAAAGCAAATGTTTTCTGATAGCCCAGTACTCTGCACACGTCTCCATTCTGAGAGCTTCCCCAATTAAAAGAAAAGCAAATGTTTTCTGAAAGCCCAGTACTCTGCACACGTCTCCATTCTGAGAGCTTCCCCAATTACAAGAAAAGCAAATGTTTTCTGGAAGCCCAGTACTCTGCACACGTCTCCATTCTGAGAGCTTCCACAATTACAAGAAAAGCAAATGTTTTCTGAAAGCCCAGTACTGTGCATACATCTCCATTCTGAGAGCTTCCACAATTACAAGAAAAGCAAATGTTTTCTGGAGCCCAGTACTGTGCATACATCTCCATTCTGAGAGCTTCCACAATTACAAGAAAAGCAAATGTTTTCTGAAAGTCCAGTACTGTGCATACATCTCCATTCTGAGAGCTTCCACAATTACAAGAAAAGCAAATGTTTTCTGAAAGTCCAGTACTCTGCACACGTCTCCATTCTGAGAGCTTCCCCAATTACAAGAAAAGCAAATGTTTTCTGAAAGCCCAGTACTGTGCATACATCTCCATTCTGAGAGCTTCCCCAATTACAAGAAAAGCAAATGTTTTCTGAAAGTCCAGTACTGTGCACACGTCTCCATTCTGAAAGCTTCCAGTTACAAGAAAAGCAAATGTTTTCTGAAAGCCCGATAATGTGCACACGTCTCCTTACTGATGGCTGCTGTAATTACAAGAGGAACGAAACGCCGGCTAAGTACAGCCGCCAAATAATTAGTATGCAAAGCTAGTAGCAGCACCATCTAGCGGCAAGACATATAATGAGGACTTGCTAGTAATGATGTGTTACCAGTCTTAGTTAAATTTGCACACAAAGTTTTTGTGCTGCGGTGGGAGCACTTGATAATATTACGCAGTTAAAGCATAACAGCCCTTACAACTTTATAATGGCACTGCATCTGTCAAGTGCGGAATTCTTAGTGTTCGCGACACTAGGCGCCCATTAACCCCTTGAGGACGAAGCGTATCTGTTTTATATAAGGACTCAGTGCGTACCGCGCTGTAAACACTCTCCACTTCGGTTATAAAAACCAGTCTCTTAATGTTTTATAAGGCAAAAGTTGCTGTTTGTTCTGAGATCCGTACAAAACACATAAACGCAATATGGGCACCACGTAGAATTTTTTAGTGTTAAACCTGGTCGTATGTAAAGTTACCCCTAGGCTTTAACAGGTTAAAAGCCAGCTCAAACCAGACGCATGAGAACCCTAACTCATAACCTGTCATCCAATTCACACCAAGATCTTACATGATGTGACGCCGTGTAGTTTTATAGCGCTGCCAAACTTTAAGAGGAATCTGCCACTTGAATTCACCTTAAGTAGCCCTTCTACCTTGAAGACATCAGCAGGTATTTCTGAAACGCTATTACCTGTTTACCAAATTATACGACGTCAGACCCGACTACTTTCACGCGAATTCACATTCTCATGAGAATCTAAATGTAATATGGCATCTAGTTGCTTCAGTACACAACAATCTGTTGTTAAACGCGGCGACTACGTTCTTGAAAGCATCGCGGGTTGCGAGACCAAAACATTATGAAAAAATATGGGTTAGGAACGCGTTAGCGCCCTGAATTGTCATCAGATTCAAAGTAAATACAAAGTCTTATTCGGGGAACGTTAAGGAAAGAGATCATTTGGGAGAACTAAGCAAGGATGGAAGGAAACTATTAATTAGCACAGAAACAGGATGTGGAAATGTTGGCTAAAAGAAACCTTATTCACGGGAAAAGTGGATTTTGTGTAGAAATTAAATGTAAAATATGGCAGATATTTGGGACCCAGAAGGTTCGGGAAGAGGGTTATCACAGCTTCGTAATCTCACCACTAGGGGCAGTTACATCAGATATTCTTGAGACAAGGATTAATGTGATGGGGAACATGTGGGGATATTGGAGAACTCGGCGCTACCAATCTTTTGGTCATTATATTGATTTCCATGCAAAATCTTCTGATTTTGCAAGATTCTTCTTATTTCAGACTTGCAAAACTCTTCACAAAACTCTGCACCGCCGCACAAGAAACCTGGATCCTATCAACGACTCTACAAAAATGAGTTTTATGTGTTCTACAGGTGTCCAAAAAGGGCCTTAGTATTTCTTCTGAGAGATGGGATTTCTACGTATCTAGCAACGACCCTGCGAAGATGCAGACTGGATTAATATGACTCGGGATAGAGACAAATGGAGACCACTTGCAAACAAATAAATGAAAGTTCGGGATCTATATAATACGAGTAACTTTTTGAAAAGTGGGTCGAAACTCAGCTACTAAAGAAGAAGCCGCGTTAACAATTCGGGGCTCAACTCTGACCAACACAGTTGTAAGGCAATTAACACCGCGCAGTTACGAAATTTAATTTTGGAAAAACTCTGTCAGACTTCAAGTATACAAGATCAAATCAAACACAACCAACACGGTATGGAAAATATCAAAACTCTCTCAGACATTTAGCACATCACCAGATATGATTTACAGATCGTACTTAGAAAAACACTTCACGTTTTGTATTAACTCTTCTGCCCGATAACCCTTATTATGAGTCCCAATGCATTTCACTGTTACGGCGGTGAGAGTTACGGAAGAAAGTTAAAAACCCCTGGATATCTCCCAGCGAAATCGCCAACAGCAAGTTTTAATCACATCTGTTGAATAATTTCGGAGGCCGAGCACACGGAAAGACAGACGCGCCCTTCTTTAGCCCTATAAAGACGACGCGTATCTCTTTTATGTAAGGACTCAGCCCGTACCGCGCTGTAAACACTCTCCACTTCGGTTATAAAAACCAGTCTCTTAATGTTTTATAAGGCAAAAGTTGCTGTTTGTTCTGAGATCCGTACAAAACACATAAACGCAATGTGGGCACCACGTAGAATTTTTTAATGTTAAACCTGGCGGTACGTAAAGTTACCGCTAGGCTTTAAAAGGTTAATACGTTCATGTCAAACACGAAACGTGTCATATTTGTGACTGTTGATTTTAAACCTGGTTTCAGGCTTACGGCAGCGATGTTGATGAGATCTGCGCCCTTATGGAATATTACGCAGCATAGGCGCAATCAGAATTTTCCTTTTTGGGGGGGGGGGGTTTGGGGGCCTGACCCTCAGGCTATATAGGGGGGTTTGGGGGCCTGACCCTCAGGCTATATAGGGGGGTTTGGGGGGCTGACCCTCAGGCTATATATAATTTATGTCTGATTTTAAAAACTATGTTACAAAAATCATGTCGAAATATCCAAGCCGATATCTACTTAGGTTACAAGGAAAATTAAAACTAACTAACTAACTAACTAACTAACTAACCAACCAACCAACCAACCAACCAACCAATCAACCAACCAACCAACTAACTAACTAACTAACTAACTAACTAACTAACTAACTAACTAACTAACTAACTCCATGGAACAAAGGCCTTCCTGAGAAGCGAACAATTCCTCAGCTAGTCAAGAAATTCCCCGCATTTTATGGAACCCGGATGTTCATTACCGCATTCACAACAGCCCGCCACCTGTCCCCCATCCCACTTCAAAACTCACATCCCTATCCGTAGCTGGGGTCGTACCAAAGAATCGGTCCAGGTCCGAGGCTTTGTAGGCTGTTTCGTGACATCATAATTTTTACGGTGAGGAGTTGTTAGCACCTCGCGCAACCCCCAAGCAAGAGGACCATCCTTTGTCGGCTGTCCGCGACTGCCTATTCAATGTATTCGCAGCTACCCTCCATAACTGGAGACCGTTCCTCCATCCGCAACATAAGAAAGCGCCATGCCGTGGTGACAGGGACCCACTTAACACGGTGACAGGGACCCACTTAACACGGTGACAGGGACCCACTTAACACGGTGACAGGGACCCACTTAACACGGTAACAGTGACCCACTTAACACGGAATTAAAACTAACCGAAAAAGAAAATGCCTGCACGTTTGTAAGTTTTATTACATTTTTCAGTATTCCAATGTACCAGTCATCGGCCGATTTCAGTGGCTGATTTAGGCTGAAGTGTAAATCACGTACAACGTTTGATAAGACCGTGTCTACAAAAATCTGTGTTTTTTTTAAAATTTCACCTTTGGTGCGCCAATGTTACGCAGCGTCGTGTGGTAAATGTTTACCGAAGTTTCGGGACAACGTACCAGTCCAATCTTCAAGGGTCAAGAAGTTCAAGGACCTCGGAGACTTCTTGACCCTTGAAGATGGGACAAATACGTTGTACCGAAACGTCGGTAAGCAGTCACCACATGACGCTGCGTAACATCTCAGAAGAGCGCAGATTTCTACTGTTAATTTGGCTGGTGCTTCGTATGTGATTGCAAAGAGTGGGTGCACATTCGCCGTCTTTTATTGTAGCGGTGATGAACTAGGGATTATATGTCATTTGGACAGGACCCAGCAGCTGGTGGACGGAACCGGAAATCGATCGCTTGCTGCTCTGATGCAAATCTGTAGCCATAATGTGCGGCTAACGACTTCCACTCAGCTATAAATATTGCGGCGAGGCAAACGAGAAGGCAGTTCATCACGTCATATGCGACGTAATGCGTTTAAATTATTAGAAGGCTGTTTAATGACACTGTAGCAACTACAGAGATGAAATGCAGAAGAACAAAAGAGTTCTTATCTCGTTAAAGTGGTAAAATACACGCACATGAACACATATATTTAAAACTCTGTTAATTACGATGATTTTTGGAATTAGCTAACAGGAGACTGCAGCAAACCGCACAGTAAATGGCTTTGCTCCTTTTACACCTTGCCAAATATTAATCGGGTGATAAAATCAAGGAGAATAAGCTGGAGGGGGCATGTGGCACGTGTGAGGAGAGAAACTTTAAAGAAACAGACTACTTTGAAGACTTAATCCAAGATGGAAGGATAATATTAAACGGGATAATCAAGTCATATATTGGGAGGGCGTGGAAAGAATTGATATGGCTAAGGTAGGGATAAGTGGCGGGCTTTTGTGAACACGGTACAGAACCTTCGGGTTCCACAAAATGCGGGCAATTTCTTGAATATCGGAGGATCTGTTTCCCAAGAGATACTGTGCTTCAGGGAGCTAGTTGTTACTAATATTATGAATGATGTTAAACAAATTCCTTATTAGGCATAACCGTTACGTGCTTGGGCACGTTAAGTTTCGTTATGTTACGGTTACAGTAATTGGGTTGGACATGTTACGTTAGGTTACAGACGTACGTTTACTCTTTCATATTTTTCATTCCACGCATTGTCGATAACAAATTAACACCGAAATCAACATACTGTGCGTTTTGTTGGTTTGAGTGTTGAGAATTGACGTACGTTTATGTTCGTTTATATGTTGTTACGCTTATTAGGTTACTTTACGTTACGCTATGTTACAGATGTACATACCCGTCTTCGGCACTTCTTTACTTTAACCCCTTAAAGACGAAGCCTATCTGTTTTATATAAGGACTCAGTGCGTACCGCGCTGTAAACACTCTCAACTTCGGTTATAAAAACCAATCTCTTAATGTTTTATAAGGCAAAAGTTGCTGTTTGTTCTGAGATCCGTACAAAACACATAAACGCAATGTGGGCACCACGTAGAATTTTTTAATGTTAAACCTGGTGGTACGTAAAGTTACCGCTAGGCTCTAAAAGGTTGAAGTGACCAAAACTGTCACACCGGAAACGGGCTGTGCTTTATTCGTATAACTATATCACTGTGTTTTTAAGACAGTGTTTCAATATTGCTTCGACACGTTAGTAACCTACCAGACTGTACGGTGTCATAACATACACGACCACAATATGTATATATTAGAAATGCTCCCAAACCCGCAAACTTCGAATGGTTTCCCTGAGAAATTTCTGTTCTTGGCTAAAATGAGCCCCCTCGTGTTTTACACACATATGCAACATGCAGTTCCGCCATACAAAAACATGCTTCCGGAACTGCACTTCAATAACTGTGACGTCACTTCCTCGCGAGGACACGCCACACGATGCGCTGTTGTTTTCCAGCGGGTTCATCTCTTTTTCAGATTTGCATGATTGATGCGTGACAAATGACCCTCACACTCTACAAAGGGGATTAAAAGAAGGAAGCCACGCGCAGAATAGCTTAAATCGTGTATGAAAGGGACAGTTTTTACAGTTTCTCATCCGATATGCAAAAATCTTAAGTGACACTAGCAGGATGAACGCTATGTCACTAATGACACAGTCTTATTATGATAAGATAATTAATTACTCGTGTTTTATTGGGGCCAAAAAATTGTCTCTGCAATATTCAAGTGTTTGTATTCTTTAGGCAAGAATGTGATAATAGCCAGGTTCATGCTTCGTGTCTCAACACACTTTTGTGCCACTGCATACTCATGTATGGTCATAGGTTCGAGAACGGACTGTACTTCGCCTTACGGTTCCGAGACGGCAGACTGCGAGCCGCATCACACACTGCCAAATACTGCACGAAGGAGCGTTTTGTACAAATTTATTTTTCTAAATTATGTGTGTATGAGAGAAATAGTTTTTGTAGTGTGAATAAGAGGCACAGCACAGAGCTTGAGGTAAGAAGTCAGTCGCCATTAAATAGCGGCTGCATGAAGTGTCACTCTGAGACCAAGGGGTACACGAAGTATTTTCACTCTCAGACCAAGGGGTAC